>QPKB01000198.1:0-57208 GCA_003546025.1 Camphora micrantha
CATCGTACCAACACATATGTTAAAAAGCCATCCCTTCTCTGCGTTCGTCAAAGAATAGTGTCTTCCCGACCCTGCTCTGGTGGAATTGCGGGAGACACCAAAATCAAAAGCCTTCTTCCGCAGACTGGGAGAAAGCTTGACTGAAGACTGCCCCATCTCGACGTCCCTGAACCGTCGGATCCTCAAACGGGCAGACAAAAGAGATTCGGAAACGGCTTTCCCTCTAGCCTACCGAATCATAAACGGGTCATCATCCTGTGCAGCGCCTAAACAGTGGAAGCCCGGACAGTGGTACACAAACCACGAATAGAAGATATGGGCTGAAAATACCCTATTCATAGGGAGCCCAAGCGGAACCAAGAAAGCAGCAGCCTGCAGTTCGGTGCACAAATAGGAGTAAAGAGCAGGCACCAAAAGCAAGCTGCTCTCCGAACGCCATCTGACAAGCCGGAAAAATACAGTGCGGCCTGATGTGCGTTCCATCTCCTCCAGCAAAAATTGCCTCACCCAACCAATAAGTGAGGTAAACAGCGAGATCTCTCCGCAATGCAATGTCAGAACAAATGGCGTCTGTGCTTGTAAGAAAATCCCTCAAATTTTCTCGCATAACGAAGATCTTCTTCAGGTTCTTAGCCTTGGCTTCCTGGGACATACTCTCAGAAGCATCCCCACCGTCAAAGAAGTTTGGAAGACAAAGAGCTGAGACTCCCTCCAACTACTGCATCGGACTTTCGAGCCCTCCTTCTCCTTCAAAAAATCGTAGAAGGCGACGAGTTGAAAGTATAGAAGCCTAAACTCCTCCGACTGCTCCTCAAGGACACTGTCAATAGGCATAAACTCCTCATAGAGTTTGCCGAGGATAGGCAGCCCGGTGGTAGCGCTCAACTCCTTCAAAGAAAAACCAATTTCACCGTTCGTGACAACGAAGGTGTTGGTCTGCGGAAGGAAAGACTCCAACATGGCCATGAAGGCCTCATCGGAGAAAACGACGGTTTGCCGGAAAGCGCGAACCGCATCAAAAACCTCAGCCTCCTTCAGAATGGCACCACCAATCTGCAGGATGTGATCAGTCCATGACTCCCAGCCTGAGTCAGCATTGAAGCAGCCACAAAGCCGAAAAGGGTTCACCCAATTACTGCCGTCACCGCTAAAAAATGCCAAGGCCCACCCGTCTAAAATCGACTGATGGATGATCAGAACCTTGGTAGCCGCTGACCGGCATCAACATGTCCATATGGATAGGCGACTTCTCTGCATAACAGGAAAGGCCGCCAACAAAAACCCCGGTCTTGACCACATTGGTCCTCTTCACCCAGCTTGGAGGATCTTCTCTTTTAAAGCATGTGGGAGAAAGACTCATGATCGAGATAGTGCGATCAAAAGTCGATCGGGTAGAAATAGTTCTCTCCTCACCATCAGCTGTGTAAGAGAACTGAAAGCATCTCCTTTGAAATGACGAGTCATCAGGGACAGCGTCACCAAAGAAAAAGGTAGGCTTGGGCACAACGCTCTGATCGTCCATGACCCAAGGACGATTGGCTTGCCATAATTTTTATAAAATCCTCATCCTTGAGAGCGATCAATCGCTGTCTCATCTCATCTCGGTTGAGCGAGTCGCATTCTTCCAAGTTAGTCTCCACATAACGGAACTCTTCCCACGCCTGTTGAACGGCTGCATTGGAAGATTGTCAAACCCCAACCAAGATTAACCAAATAGTGTTTGCTTAGTGTGTGCTTAGTCTTAATCGAGTTTAGTTGCCGTGGTTAGAGTGTGATTAGTTTTAGTCATGGTTATAGCTTTGGGGAGTTCGAGAACGTTTAGCGTTAACTAGGCACACTCAGGAAGGCCTGGGTGTACGTGCAAGCGTGGGAAGATCGTGTTTGGTTTTGTGTTAATCGTGATTTTCATTTCATTTGATTGGTTTTATGATTTTGTACAGCTTTCGTGTTTAGCCCGTTTGTGTTTGTAGCCCAGAAACTCAAATTTTGGCCAAAAAGGGGTAAAACAGCATTTTCACACTCAAATCTGGACACGATTTTCGAGATTCCAAAACCATGTCAAAAATATACTTTTCGGAAACTAGATATTTCAAGGATCGTTTTATCCTTCTTCGTCGACTTCATTTGAGGCCCGCAAGACCATGTTTTTACTCATGCAAGATTTGCACTCAAGGGACCCACTTGTCAAGCAATTAAGCTACATTCCCTTCTCCCTTTCCCCATTCCACAAATCTCTGCACATTTTCTTGACCTAGGGCTGAAAACCCTCTCTTTCCTCTTCATCTTCTCTTCTTGAATGCATGAGCTAGGAGCTTCCAAATGGAATTCTAAAACCATCATCTTCTTCCTCTCAAGCCAAGCTTTCCATTGATGCCATTTTCTTGAAGTTTCTTGTTGGGAAAGATCTTTCATCATTCCTTCCTCACATCTTGTTTGGGCACCTCTAGGTAAGAGCTTCAACCCATCTCTTCAATGGAGTTCCTTTTACTCCTAAAGATCATGTTTTCCTAACTTGTAGCACCCATTTCGAAATGGGTTGCTTGGTTGCATTTTTGGGTGAGTTTTTGAATGGATTTCATGGGATTTTTGTAGTTCTTAGCTTGGATCTTGGTTAGGAGTGCTTGAAGAAGAGTTTGTTTTCATTTGGCTAAGGCAAGTAATCTATTTAAGTTGATATGTATGTGTGATCATGGATTTGTCATTTGTATTAATGCTTGTTTTTACTAGACTTTCATGTTATGATCTTGTTTTAGAGAATGCAAGCATGCCAAATAGCTTTCCAAACTTTCAGATTTCATTACTTTTAATTAAGCCTTGCTCTTGTTGAAGTTTGGATTTGCTTTGATAAGAATGGGTTTGAAGGTTTATGAAATGGGTTTTTCTATGTTAATGACTTGTTTAAGTTTGAAATAAATGCCCCATTGTGAGCCTTGCTAGCTTGTTACATTCATGCATCTAATTTGATAATCAGGTGGGAAAGAATGTAGAAAGGAAGGGTGGAATGAATGGACCACTGACTGCAGAAAACAGAACTGGGTTCTGTTTCTGCAGTTCACGCGGTCGACCGGCCAAGGGGCGCGGTCGACCGGGCACACTGGGTTTGGTCCCAGTTGGATGACTTGCTGCATTGCGGGAATTACTGTTTCCGCAGTTCACGCGGTCGACCGGCCAGGGGACGCGGTCGACCGGCGACACAAGGTCAGGTTCTCTGGAACCTGACCAAAACACTATGCACCATTTAAAGTTACAACTGCAGGTCGACCGGGCCTTGGCCGGTCGACCGTGCTCACTATGTACGCGGTCGACCGGCAATGGGCCAGGTCGACCGGCCCAACTGAAATTTCCCCTGTTTTAAGAGGATTTTGCCCATTTACATATTCTTTTAAAATTTAAAAACTAGGCTATATTAAGGACTTTAACTTGACATTGTGTGAATGGAACTCCGTGATATGTACCAACTTCGGGGACACCAATCCTTGTATTTAATAATAGAGTTCCAATCACATAAGGGTCAATGAATAGCCTAAGCATGTACTTGATGAAAATTATCGTGTTTTGAACGTTGATTTAATACCGCAAGTCATGTCGTGTACTCGCTTTGAAGTCAAGTATTTAAGCTCGTTCTAAGATGTGTTTCAAGTATAAAATGGGGATCACTTATAAGTGGTGAGTATATATATTATGCATTTTGCTAGTCGTGCCTCGTCTTGCCGTGACAAGTGATTTCCCCTTTTATTTTCGATATGATTGAATCGTGTTTTGCGTGTTTTGTGCATTCATGAACTCAAGTGAACACCACAGAGCTTGGACTGCCCTTTCAGTCTGATCCACTGTCTGGGGGTCTTTAAACATGTGAACTAACTGCAGATTAGTCGTGTATTTATTACACATCGTGCGTGTCCGGTTCCGCGGCCGGAATCCCGTATTTGTGGGAATCATGTCGTGTTATACTATGTATATTCGTGCTTGTCGTGCGTGCTTACTCTTTTCATTATAAATGATAGAGAAAGGATGGGCTCTTTGTGGATTTACGTTTCATGATATATATGTTATGCATTCATGTTAGTTTGTCTTTGATTTAGAAAAGTGTTTCGTAAGTATTTGTTTTACGTTCAGTAAAGTATTTCTTTATGATCTCGATTAAACAATGTTTTATATGCTCTCACTTCAAATGATTTCTTGCCAAACCGTCGTGTTTGATGCTTGTATTTTGGTGACCATGTGCAGGAGGCTATCCCCTTGAGGAGGAGTGCCAGGAGGAGGCTGTTGAGCCTACCTTAGCCCGTGAGTGGCAACCTGACGACGTCATCTAGATGTTGGGACGGGTCATGAGTTCCGATGTAATACATTTTGGGCTTTTATATACTTTTGGTGTTGTATTGGCCTATGTTGGCCTCTTATTTTGGGGATTGTAATAACTTAACATACTTTGTTAACTTTGCAACTTGAATTATTATGGGAATGCCTTGTTATGTCTCCATTTTGATACTTTAGTCTTGATGACATTATGTTCATATTCTGTCATGATTTAATAAGATGTGATTTGCCACGCGCTTCCGCATACTTGATCGTGTGAGTTGGTTGTTCCTCGTGTGTTTTTCGGAACCCTCACCGCGGGAACCTGTGGGAGGTTTAATCATCTTCCAAATAATCTTTCAATCTTACAATACATCTCATCAGTAGCGGCCTCGGTCTGGGGTCGCGACAAAGATCTGGCAGATCGGCGAGGTGCATCAGTAACAAGGCCCTTACCCTTGTTCGTTCTGGAGGAACCACCTATCGGATGTGAATTTTGATCCCCCCGGGGAGGGAAATCGCCATTCAACTATATATGCTATTTAAATTTTACATCGAAAATGAGGATTCCGACTACCCTCAAAATCGACGGATCACGATCGCCAGCTACGGTAACGGCCGTAACACCGTTCTTCGACGAAAGCCGAAGAAAAATGAATGGGAGAAAATAAATGGGTGGATTCTTCTTCTCGTCTAATGTGCTGCCGGCAACACACAACAGTTGTCTTGTCACATGGATTTGGGTCTCTTTGGGTCTCTTTAATATAGGGTCAATTCAGGGTTATGAGTTAAAGTCCAAATAAGGTTAATCCTCACATAGCAAAATCATAGTGCATCCAAGTAAAATGAAGTAATTAAAGTAAAGAAAATAAAAAAAAAGGGGGAGGTGCCAAATATTTAAGAAGAGGATCTGCCCCGTTCCCGGGTACCCCCTTCTAATCCCTTGGCAAAATAGGGTTTAAAGGCTGACTTTTCAAATCAAAATGTTGATGCAAATGAGACTTCGACTTGTGATTTCTGTGTTTTTCGTGTGCGATACACGAGTGATAAAAGTGAAAAGCCGATGGGCCGTAATTGATTGGAGGTGGCCGATGGGCCGTAATTGATTGAAGGTGGCCAATGGGCCGGTGCTTATTTTAGGGTGGCCGATGGGCCATGATTGTTTAAAAGTATTTGAAATCACTCATCTCATCTCGTCATTCTCATTTATTCAATTTTAGAAATCGGTTCTTCATTCCCTTTTATCATTAAGTTCGATTCAATATTTGGCACCTAAGGTGGAGGAAGAAATAAAGGAAAAATCTTTTTGGGTTTATTTTGTTGGTTTTATAGTTTTTATGGATTTTTGAAATTGGGGCTAGAAGGGCCTACCTAGGGAATTTTTACTTGGATTTACGTGATTAATGCTTTATTACTGATCATCGGATTAACCCTAACCTAAGGTCCTACACCGCCCACATCAGCTTTCCCAGTCCCCAAAAGGAACAGAAAAAGTGATGGGACGAAGCCTAATGCTCTAATATACCTAATGAGGGAAACTGATCAAATCCTCGGGTGCAATTAGCTAAGCTTAATAGTTTCTACGTCTAAGCAGCTTATTAATTATGATTTTAATTGGTTTGGTTTATTTGAAGTTATGGTTTTGATCAAGAGTTATTTAGAGATGTTTTGAGATGTTTTTTTTTTTTTTTTTAATTGTGGAAGGTTCTGAAATTTCGGGTTTCAGTTCAAATAATGAAAAAGATGTCGAAACCAGCGAAACAGGGTTGAAGGAGGACTGGGGCGCACCTGTGGTGGCGCCTAAGTTCTCTCGATGACTTGGGCGCACAGGCAGTTGCGCCCAAGTACCGGGTTCTATGTAACTCGGCTAGTGATGAGGGTACTGATGTTAATTTCAGAAATCGGAGAGTTTTGTTAAGTGTAAGCTTCTGTTCTGATATTGTTTTAGGTTTTGAGTTAGTTTATTTTAACAATCTTAAGTCCGGAACTCGAAACACAATCGGAATTCACCACTTAGATTTGACAGAGGACTTGGGCGCACATATGTATGCACCTAAGTGTTTCTGTGCACTTGGGCGCACCAGCAGTGGCGCCCAAGTCTCAATTGATACTTTTTGATCTTCTGACTTTGGTTCGAGACTCCGAATGGGTTTATATTAATGAAATTTTAAATTTCAAGGCTGTTGTTGGTTCGGTAAAGGTTTTGAGATGTTAATTTGGGTCGAGATTTGAAATGAATATGGATTTGGTGATATTAGGGGCTAGAAATGGACTTGGGCGCACCTGCAGTGGCGCCCAAGTGGTCGGTCTGTGAGTTTCGGTTCTTTCTTAGATTCGTTCACTTAAATTTGGATTTTTAGGTGACCTGTGTCAATAAATCTTGGATCCTAAGTTGGTTTCAAGTTTTTAAATCTTAAGTGTAGTAGTGGTTTGAATTCGTGAGTTGAAACGTAACCGAAATGCGTCTCAAGATTGGACTAGGGACTTGGGCGCATGTCGCGACCCCCGGACCGAGGCCGCGGCGGTTAATTAAAAATTTTGAAAGATTTAAAGACCTCCCACAGGTTCCCGCGGTGAGGGTTCCAAACAAACACGCATGGGACAACCCACTCACACGATCAAGTATGCGGAAGCGCGTGGCAAATCACATCTTATCATATCATGTCATAATAGGAAACATAATGACATCGAGACATAATATCAGAATGAAACATAACAAGGCATTCCCATAATTCAAGTTGTAAAGTTAACAAAATAAGTTAAGTTATTACACTTCCCAATAAGAGGCCAACATAGGCCAATACAATACCAAAAGTATATCAAAAAAAATCCCAAAAAGGTGATCCAACGGAACTCATGCACCACCCCAACGTCTAGATGACGTCATCGGGCTGCCACTCACGGGCTAGGTTGGGCCCAACGGCCTCCTCCTGGCACTCCTCCTCAAAGGGAGGGTCTCCTGCACCTGGACACCATAATACAAGCATCAAACACAACGGTTTGGCAAGAAATCACTTAAGTGAAAGCATGTAAAACATTGTTAAATCGAAATATCAAGAAAATACTTTACTTGTGGAACACTTTTCTAAATCAAAGACAAAACTAACATGAATGCATAACATATATATATCATGAATAGCAAATCCACATAGAGCCCATCCTTTCTCTATCATTTATAATGAAAAGAGCAAGCACGCACGACAAGCACGAATATACATAATATAGCACGACACGATTCCCACAAAAACGGGATTTCCGGCCGCGGAACCGGACACGCACGATGTGTAATAAATACACTACTAATCTGCAGTTAGTTCACATGTTTAAGGACCCCCAGACAGTGGATCAGACTGAAAGGGCAGTCCAAGCTCTGTGGTGTTCACTAGAATTCATGAATGCACAAAACACGCGAAAAACGATTCAAACATATCGAAAATAGAGGGGGAAATCACTTGTCACGACAAGACAAGGCACGACTAGCACAATGCATAATATATATGCCCACAACTTATAGAAGTGATCCCCATTTGATACTTGAAGCACATCTTGAAACATATCTTGTAAATACTTGAAACACATCTTGAAACATATCTTGTAAATACTTGAAACACATCTTGAAACATATCTTGTAAATACTTGAAACACATCTTGAAACATATCTTGTAAATACTTGATTTCAAAACGAGTACCCTATATTACTTGAAGTATCAAAACAAAGTTCAAAACGCGATAATTTTGTCAAGTACGAGCTTAGGCTATTCCTTGACCCTTGTGTGATTGGGACCCTGTTGATAATATGTAATAATTGGTGTCCCCGAAGTTGCTTCGAATCTTGTAGTTCCAATCACGCAATGTCAGGTTAAAGTCCACAACATAGCCTAGTTTTTTCTTTTCCAATCCTTAAAGGTGCATGAATGGGTTAAAATTTCTAAACAGGCTCTTTCCCAAAAAATTCAGGCAGCAGGCAGTTCGCTCGAGCGAACCAGGGGTCGCTCGAGCGGACAGCTTGCTGTCTGCGCCCGGACCAGGCAGTGGCCTGGTCGCTCGAGCGGACCCATGGTTCGCTCGAGCGAACAGGCTTCTGCCTGCGCTCATGCCAGGCAGGGGCCTGGTCGCTCGAGCGGACCCATGGTTCGCTCGAGCGAACAGGCTTCTGCCTGTGCTCGCTGAGTGCAGATATTGCACTCCTACTACATGGTCCACATGTCCATTCTTTTCTTCCTTTCTTTTCAACAATCTTTCCACTCCAATTAGCAAACTAAATACATGATTAACCATGCTATCAAGGTTCACATTGGGGCATTCATTTCAAACTTAATCAAAGCATTAACAAAGAACCCATTTCACAATACTTGAAACCCATTCATCTCTAAACAAATCCAAACTTCAACAAAACAAGACCCATTTCAAAGATATGAAATTCTGAAAGTGTGGAAGGACATTAGATATGCTTGCATTGTCTAAAACAAGATCATAACATGAAAACCTAATAAATCAAAACATTAATACCAAATGCAAATCCAAGACACACATGTACAACCACTTAAATGAATCACTTGCCTTAGCCAAATAAACACAAGATCTTTCTTCAAGCACTCCAAATCAAAGGCCAATCCAAGAACTACAAAAGCCCATGAAATCCATTCAAAAACTCACCCAAAAACACAACCCAACAACCCATTTCGAAATGGTTGCTACAAGTTAGAAAAACATAATCTTTGGGAGTAGAAAGAACTCTATTGAAGAGATGGGTTGTAGATCTTACCTAGAGGTGCCCAAACAAGAAATGAGGAAGAAAATGGAGATCTCTCCCACAAGGAAACTTCAAGAAAATGGTACCAATGGCAAGCTTGTCTTGAGAGGAAGAAGATGATGGTTTTAGAATTTCATTTGGAGGTTCCTAGCTCAAGCATTCAAGAAGAGAGGGTGGGGAGAACAAAAAGGGTTTTCTCAGCCCTAGGTTCAGAAAAATTGCAGAGATTGCTAATGGAGAGGAAGAGAAGGGAAGGGACTTAAGTGTTAGACAAATGGGCCCCCTTTTAGTGCTAAACTTGAATGAGTCAAAACATGGTCTTGTGGGCCTCAACTGAAGTCGACGAAGAAGGATAAAACGATCCTTGAAATATCTAGTTTTCAAAAAGTATATTTTCGACATGGTTTTGGGACCTCGAAAATCGTGTCCAGATTTGAGTGTGAAAAGGCTATTTTACCCTTTTGGCCAAAACTTGATTTTCTAGGCTTCAAACACAAATGAGCTAAACATGAAACTTGCACATAATCATAAAACCAATCGAATGAGATGAAAATCACGATTAACACACAACCAAACACAATCTTCCCACGCTTGCACGTACACCCAGGCCTTCCTGAGTGAGCCTAATAAACACTAAGCGTTCTCGAACTCCCCCAAAGCTAAAAACCATGACTAAACTAATCACATTCTAACCCACGATAACTAAACTCAAACAAGACTAAGCACACACTAAGCAAACACTATTGGGTTAATCCTGGGTTGGGGTTTGACAGCGCACTTGTGGGGGCGCCTATGTGTGCTCTATGACTTGGACGCACCTGTGGGGGCGCCTATGTGTGTTCTGTGACTTGGGCGCACCTGTGGTGGCGCCTATATGTGTTCTATGACTTAGGCGCACCTATGGTGGCGCTTATATGTGTTCTGTGACTTGGGCGCACCCGTGGTGGCGCCCAAGTGTCAATCTACTAACTTGTTGTCTCTAGGGTGTTTTAAGTCAGTTTCGGGTATTCGATTTTAATTTCTGTTGGGAGACGTTTTTTATATTTATTTTTTTTAGGATTTGATTGGTATACCGTCTTGATGAGGATTTAAACTAGGAATTGGTGATCAAGATTTAATTAAAGCTTGGTTAAGGTCTGAATTTAGTGTTGTTAATTGGATCTCGTTGATTATGGTCTTAATAAATTAGGGCTTATTAATTAGGTTTATTAATTAGGACTTTAATTGGAACTTGTTGATTAAGGTTTTGTTCAATTAGGGGTTTTATTAGATGTTGTTAATCAGTTTTAAGGATTTAAACAATTAATTAAGTCTATGAATTTTAATTAGATATTTTAATTAGGTGTTTTAAGTTAATTAAGTGTTTTAAATTGGAATCGGTCAAGTTTACTAATTTACTTAAGCGTGAATGTAAAAAACCTAGGATAATTCTACTACTTCTTTTAATTACTTTTTTTTTATATAATTACTAGAGAGTAAGATGAGAGGAGAAGTGTTTTAGAATTTTGTGATTTTTCTCTTTTCTATTTTTTTCTTTTTTTTGGTTTTTTATGCAAAAGTAATGCAACCTAAATTAAGAAATAACCTAAGGTCTTCTACTTAATGTCTACCCAATTTCGCTTTTTTTTTTATGGGCTTTTCTATTTCTTTTAATTTTTTTGTTTTCTTCTCTAATTACTAAAGAGCAAGATGAGAAGGGAAGAGTTTTGTGATTTTTTTTAAAAAAAAATTTTAGTATTTTACGCAATATAACCTAACCTAAAGTGTGATGATTCAATAGTTTGAGGTCTAGAAATTCAATAATCAGTCATAGCAATCACAGAGATGCAGCAACAAGTTAAATGAAATGTGAAATATGGAAAATGCGGGCCGGAAGATATAACTGGGGACTTGGGCGCACATGGAGGGGCGCCCAAGTGTCTGTACAGGACTTGGGCGCACACACAGTGGCGCCCAAGTTACTCCCTGCTGGTTGTGAGATATTTCTAATGTTCGACAATATTCCGACGCAATTTTCCAACAATTCGCAATTAAATATACGATCCTAATACTAAATATTAATATCAAATCTTCCGGATTTGAAGATAATAATACGAGGACAAAGTTTGAATGGTGGTTCCCTTTGCAGGGACTTGGGCGCACCCACAGTGGCGCCCAAGTACCTCTTTTTTTTTTTTTTTCTTCTTCCCTTTTCCTTCTTTTCAAGCAATAATATTTTGTCCTCTCTCGATTCTTTCAATGGTTTTTATAAATCCGAAGGCTTTGATATCAAATTATACGAGGATAGACTCGGATCTGTGAAGCAAAATGCACATGAAATGGAAAATCGCAATTTAATTCCTGACTCTGGACTTGGGCGCACACACAGTGGCGCCCAAGTGTTTTTTCTGTGTTTTCTTCTATTTATTTTTTTTTATTTGCTTCTTCTTTCCAACACTTTTCGTGTGATTTTGAACACAAACTTGCAGATCCGAGGTCCTGATATTAATGCGTATGAGAATGAATTCAAATCTAAGAAACGAAGTGCACGCGATATGAAAATTGGGATTAAAATCCCATGCAGGGACTTGGGCGCACCTAGGGTGGCGCCCAAGTGCTCTATTGCACTTTTCTTTCTCAAGTTTGAAGTCTTTCCAACGAAAATTATATGAATACAAGATCTATTCTAATCACAAATTCGGGATGATGAGAACGATGCAGATCTACAACCTATAGATGATCCTAAGCATGTTACTGGATGACAAATAATTACTAGATATCAGATCTACTATAAAATACTACTATTAATGCAAATCTACAATTTATGCATGATTCTAAGCATGTTTCTAATCATTAATGATGCTGAACATTAATTGGAAAGAACTAGACCTAGGAATACCGGTTTAGATTACGTCTTTAAGTCTTAGACCGAAGCTTTTGCGCAAATCCATAGCTTTTGGGAGGCCTTCTCCATTGATGATCTTGGAGAACCAAAGTGCTTTTCCTTCTCCTTTCTTTTAGATCTAATGATCTCTCTTATGAACTCTCTCTTTTTTCTCTCTTTTTCTTCTTTTTTTTTGGTAGCCTCCCTTGCAAAAATGGTATAAGAGGGTTTTTATAGGGTTTTTGGCGTGGGAGAGGGATTAGGGTTGCTGTGGGTACGAATTTTTAGAGATTTCACGCAAACCTAGAAGATTTTAGGGTTTTCTTGACTTGGGCGCACATGCAGGTGCGCCCAAGTGGGTCCTGGGACTTGGGCGCATACATAGGTACGCCCAAGTGCGTCTTGGGACTTGGGCGCACACACAGGTGCGCCCATGTCTGGTCTTCGGAGTTGAGTGGGTTTAGAGTTTGGCTCGGATTACTTTAGGATCGGATACGGACTAAAACGATGAAGGTTAGACTTGGGAGCAACTGTGGGTGCGCCTATGTGCATTTTGAAAACGATTGGGGACTTGGGCGCACTTGTGTGTGCGCCCATGTCACCCTTTGGGTTAAATGGGTTTAATGGTTCGGTTCAAAGTATTTTCGGATCGAATTCGGACTAAAACAATGGAGACTAAACTTGGGGGCAACTGTGGGTGCGCCTATGTACATTTTGAAAAAGATTGGGGACTTGGGGCATACTTGTGTGTGCGCCCATGTCACCCTTTGGTTTAAATGGGTTTAATGGTTCGATTCAAAGTATTTTCGGATCGAATTCGGACTAAAACAATGGAGACTAAACTTGGGGGCAACCGTGGGTGCGCCTGTGTGCATTTTGAAAAAGATTGGGGACTTGGGCGCACTTGTGTGTGCGCCCATGTCACCCTTTGGGTTAAATGGGTTTAATGGTTCGGTTCAAAGTATTTTCGGATCGAATTCGGACTAAAACAATGGAGACTAAACTTGGGGGCAACCGTGGGTGCGCCTATGTGCATTTTGAAAAAGATTGGGGGCCCAAGTGGCTTTTAGGACTTGGGCGCACTTGTATGTGCGCCTAAGTGCCTTTCTGGGACATGGGCGCACCTGTGTGTGCGCCCAAGGGGTTTTTGGTACATGGGCGCACCTGTGTGTGCGCCCAAGTGGATTTTGGTGGGGAATCTTCCGCGGGCCATATCTTTTGATTCGTTTGTCGGAATTGGACGTTCTACATATCGTTGGAAAGCTCTCGAAACGTAGAAACTTTTGGTCCATATGTCATAATGATTAGAGATTGAAATAGAGTAGGGATATTTGGATCAATGATTCTAACTTCTTAATTTATGCTAATCACATCGTACTTAGGCAAACTAAACGTAATCTTTTTAAGAATGTTAGGGATTTTGTATTTGCAATTTGATGGATGCATTATCATTCAAGCATCATTTGATTTGCACACATATGCATTGATTTTAGAAAATCTTGAAATCCTATTGTATACATGCATTGTTTTTTAAGAGTTGTAAAAGTATTGATTTATGCATGTTTTGGTTTTAATCTTGGATGCATTTGTTTTTTAAAAGAGTTTTTAGAAATCAAGCAAGCCTTTGGTTTTAAAGTTTTGAATCATTTTAGGCTTTTTGTGTTTCATGTTTTTAAACCACTTAGTTTGATTTAAAATATGTTTCCAAGCTTGATTTGATGGCCCAAAAGTCCCCGGATTTTCGGTTAGCTTGTGACATGAACAGTAACTTCACTATTCACTATTCACTATTCACTGTTCACTAGCCGTTTGAACAGTAACACTATTCACTGTTCACTAGCCGTTTGAACAGTAACACTATTCACTGTTCACTGTTCACTAGCCGTTGGGCATTTTTTTGCTATAAAAAGTGGTTCATTCCTTTGAAAAAATGGATGATCAAGAGGCCATCCTTGAGGGGTTTTGAGGCCGATCAAAGGGAAATGGACTAAGGGATGAAGGGGATCATTAGGAAAGCTAAAGCTTGGATTAATGAGTTAAATCACCAAGTAAGCTCTACTTTCCTTAACCATATGTTGTCATGTTTTGTTTTATTTTTGGTGAATCTTTTGTAGCATGATATACTATGTTTTGTTGCATCCTTAACATGTTTATTTTTTGAATTGATTCATTGTTTTGGATGCATCACCATTGATTCAATCCAAGTAGTACTTGAATTGGTAAATCTAAGTAGGTCATGTTAATGGAAAAATCTTTGAAATTATATGTAACATGATTCATATACTTGGTTGAATCTTTGGTTGTTGTTTTTCAACATAAGAAAATAACTTTCAAAACTATCTTATATTTTCGATTCAACATCTTTACAAATCATATGTTTTCATGTTTTGTTTTGTCTTTGGTAAATCTTTAGTATCATGTTAAACTATGATTTGTTGTGTCCTTAACATGTTTTATGTTTTGAATTGATCTATTGTTTTGGATGCTTCACCATTTGATTCAATCCAAGTAGTACTTTATTTGGTAAATCTAAGTAGATCATGTTAATGAAAGAATCTTTGAAATTATATGTAACATGATTCATATACTTGGTTGATCTTTGGTTGTTGTTTTTCATCACAAGAAAATCTCTTTCAAATATATCTTATGTTTTGGATTCAACAACTTCACAAATCATATGTAACTTTGTTTTAAAGTTTCACAACTTGCTTTGCATTGATTGGTATATCATATTCAAGTTGTATTTATAATTACATATGATTTGTCCCCTAATTTCAATCAAATCTATTTTTATGTTTTATGAGCTGCATTGTTGATTTGATTGACATCCCTATGCATCACATGTTTAGAGCTAATTAATTTCATACAACTTGTGAATCTTTGATATCATTAACAAGTTGTTACTTTTAACATGTGACTTGCATTCTTTCCTCAATCATAAATGTTTTTATGAGCTAAAACTTTCAAAAGCCTTAGGCTTACATTTATGAACTTTCATTTTCAAAATGATTGAGGACATCACACACACACATCATGTGCTTTCATCTTTGCATTCGTAGTGTGTGTGTGTATTAGATTTTCATTTTCATATCCGCCTATTTTAGAGGCAAATATAATGAGCTTAATTGAATCTCCATCAAGTGTAATTTAGACACTACTTAGAGAGATAACCAACCTTGTGGTTGAAGAGGTTATTGCTTAGCCTATAAAAGCATAATGCATAGGTTGATGTTAAGCCTTGAAAAACATCATTGTAAAGGTTATTGCTTAGCCTTGAAAAGCATATTGTAAAGGTTATTGCTTAGCCTATTGAAAAGCATAAATAGTGGAAATCCGGTGGGGTGTTGGATCACAAGCCGGTAGTGGATGTAGGCATTGAGGCCGAACCACTATAAATCCTTGTGTGATGGTGCTTGCTTTGTGGTGATTGTTTTTATTAAGCTTCCGCATTTTATTTGTAATCACCACTTGTGACTAGTTTGTTTTAAAGAAGTTAAAATTGGTCATACTTAGTCATAAAATGAAGCTCACCCTATTTACCCCCCCCCCCTCTAGGGTTCGGATCCCCGAACTTACAATTGGTATCAGAGCTGTAGAGCCTCGGAAAAACTCCTTGTGAGTCGTGATCACTCGCATCCACGGATACTCTCGCTTGAAATAGCGGATAAATAGAGACTCTCCGTTCGTGGCAGGCATGTGGGGGGAGACTATCGTGCTCCATGTGTCTGGACTCTGATAGGTACCATTTGGTGATCCGTGTTAAGAGGATATGGGTCCTCAAGGGTCTTGGAGAGATCCGACCCCTCAACAATTGGTATCAGAGCGGGTTACTCCATTATTGGGCTTAACAACCCGGAGTTGATCCTTATTTGGATTAGAACCCTAGTGTTGTGTTTTATTGCATATCTTTTAAATGATTTCCACTATGGTCTAAAATGATTTTTCCTTCCTAGCCCTTCCTAGCTTTTTATTTCTCCAAAGAATCATTTCACCACTCTAAAACTTTTTTGAGTTAAATCTCCAAGAGTTGGTGGGACTTCAAAGTGAACTCTCAAGGACAACCTTGTCAAGACCTTAAGTGAATTTTCAAAGGTAGACATTTAGACTATCCTTAAGGCCTTGAACCTCTTTGGACCAACCTATTTCTTTTTAGTTATTTCATATTGTTGGTCTATGAGCTTTTGCATTTTGAACTTATATAGTTACATTTGTTTTAATGCAAAAGTATTTGTAGTCAATTGATTTTGTTCTCATAAACTTTTGTAGTTATATCTTTTGATTCACAAAATCACTTGATTGCATCTTATTGATGTGCATTTTGTTCTCATATTGTTTTATCTATGAAAATGCATTTCAATGCTCTTTTAATATACTTCAATTAATTATGGTTTAAAAAAAAAGGTTTTAAAAAAAAATATCCATGATTAATTGATGTTACATCCCCTGTTTTTCAAAAATTAATGAATTTCATAAGTTATATCATTTTGAAAAATTAGATATTTTTGAAAAACGAATTTTCCATAGTTTTTATTTTCAAATGGAAAATTATTCTCAACTTGTATTTATTTCAAATAATTATATTGTTTAAAAAATGCAAGTTGGAAGTTATGAGAATTGAATTTGTTTCTGTTTTTAAGTTTCAACTCTTGTATGAGAAATTCAATTCTTGTAATATACTCGAAACTCAATTGGTTATCAATCTATAGTTATATTTGTCAAAATAAATGTGTTTTTGAATAAACGCATTTTTCCAATTGGTTTCAAGTTATATTGTGACAAATGCTCTTAAAAGTTTTGAGTTTCAAAAGCATTGTCCATATAAACATTTCCTTGTCTTTATATGTATATCTTTTTGGAAATGTATGGTTATTACAAAAAATAAATAAAAAAATAAAAAATTTGCATTTCTGCTCTTATAGAATTACATTTCTTAGAATGCATTATTTCTTTGCGGTCAATTGATTTTGTCTTCATAAATTTTTAGTTACCTCTTATAGTTCTCAAAATCATTTGATTGCAATTTATATAATAGATTTGCATTTTGGTAACATACAGTTATATCTCTTGTAATGCATTTCTATTTGATGATCATCAATTGATTGTGATTTCAAAAGGTAGATTATTTATGATCAATTGATATTTCAAAATCATTTGTTTAGATTTTATAAGTAAGATCTTTGGAAAATGTTCTAAGCTTTATTGGTTATATTTATAAAAGCATTTTCCTTGAATTTATTTCCTTGTGCTTAATTATGATTTTATCATTTGAAAGGAAATAATTTTTACAAGCAATTTGCATCTTTGCTCATTTAGTTACATTCTTTTTATGCAAATTGATTTTGATGTCTTACATTGCATGGTTGGATATGGTTTCATTGATTTGCATGTTTGTGCCTAACTTGGTATATATTTTCATTAATGAAAATTGATGATTGTTTATGTGCTTTATAATAAAATCTTTTGTTATCATTTGAGCCTAATAAGTACATATGTGATTTAATGTGCTAAGTTCATTTGGTATAGACCTCATCTCCTTTTCCATTGCATTGTAAGCTTAGTACATTTGCTAAGAGTGGAGATGTTGCATGATAGATTGATTCTTTTAATTTCATGCCTTCTTGTGCTTACATAGTTGTATTCTTTATTAATGATATGGTATGAGTTAGATCTTGATTGTAATTGATCCTCTCTATGCAAATGTCAATGAGTTCCTTGTATGGTTGTAATCTTAGTTATATTTGAAGATACCATACTAGAACTCTCAAATCCATCCTCTATGCCTTCTAGTCATTTCTTTTTGGATGGTTATGATCTTGATTCATGTATTTTCTCAAAGTAATTTCATCCTTATACATGTTTCAACATCATAGTAGTGATCTAGATCATATGAAACTCCTTGAAATCCATTCCTCGTATTTCTATATGTTTGATGGATATCTTAGATGTTAAATTCATATGATTTAGTCACTTTGTAAATTGCATGCATTACCAAGTAATATTCTTTTGCATTGCAATTTATCTTGTTCATCACTATGCTCTTTAGTTATATCATTAAAAGTGATGAATATGCATTTATGATGCTTGGTGGAATTTTGTGTTTGTCACATCCTTGCCCTTAATCAAGTTTTAAAATTCAATTGGTTTCAATTGGTATAATTTTCGATTGTTGTAATATCCAATTGATATCATATCTTGAGAATGTGATAGACCATGTACATTGGATTGAACTTTATAGTAATATGTTTACATTCCATGTCACATTCCATTAGCATCATAATTTTCATATTGCCACCTCTCTTGTTCATATAGGTATATCTCATGACCACCATGTTTATGTGTTCATAATCTTGGTTGGTTAATGGTTGAGGTAGGCTTCATGATTGAATTTTATTTCATTCATCTTGCACTTGATAGTCATATTTAATGATTGGATGAAATGAATTCAAAATTTTCATAGCATATGATTTTCATAAGTTATATTGATTGATGCTATGATTAGTAAACCCCATAACATCATGGATAGCTCTAATTTGGATTTTTTCCTAATAGTTATATTCTTTTTAACTCCATTTCAGAGTGATTGTTTTAATAGTCACATCCTTCAATCTCAATTGGTATATTTGTTTTATATATATTCCAATTGGTATCCATGATCGCTTTTCTCCATAACCTTGCTTTCTTTTGGTAATTTGATCATATTGAGCTTTATAGTTAAATGAATCTAATCCTTTCCTTGAAGTTGACCCTCATTTGGTTAAACCATCTACTTCTTGAACCAAATAGTTATACCTTGTCAAAAGTTTGACGAAAGAAGAGAATGGATTGAGGGGGAGTGTAAACAGTCATAGGAAGTATTAGTTTTGATCAAATTGACCATTGAATTGCCTTTGAACCCTTAGAGACTACTTCCATACATGATAGCCTGTTATGAATTTCATTTTCGATTTCTTTTGTTAACAGGTGCTACTAAAAGGTATTTTCCTTATTTCATGTGTGTAGGTACCTTTGCAATTTAATGTCAAAGGGGGAGAAAGCATTCAAGTTCTCAAAAAGGGAAGAGAATGTCCAAGCTTCCTAAGGGGAGATATTGTATGATCTTCTGCAGGGGGAGAGAATGCATATCTTGCCTAAGGGAGAGAGAGGCATGGTCAAAGGGGGAGAGCTAATAGAAGAAAGAAAGCTTGGAGCTAAAGAAGATGCTTGGTCATAGAAAGGAAAGAAGAAGAGAAAGCTTGAAGAATGATCAAGCTCCAAGCATCAAGAAGATTGAAGAAAAGAGCCCAAGAGCCCAAGCTAAGAGGAGGAGCTTCCAAGAAGATTTCAAGACTTGTCCAGCTTAGGGGGAGCTGAAGACTTGATGTGTAATTTCAGTGATGAGTAAGTTGCCATCAAATTGCAAAGGGGGAGATTGTTAGGGATTTTGAATTTGCAATTTGATGGATGCATTATCATTCAAGCATCATTTGATTTGCACACATATGCATTGATTTTAGAAAATCTTGAAATCCTATTGTATACATGCATTGTTTTTTAAGAGTTGTAAAAGTATTGATTTATGCATGTTTTGGTTTTAATCTTGGATGCATTTGTTTTTTAAAAGAGTTTTTAGAAATCAAGCAAGCCTTTGGTTTTAAAGTTTTGAATCATTTTAGGCTTTTTGTGTTTCATGTTTTTAAACCACTTAGTTTGATTTAAAATATGTTTCCAAGCTTGATTTGATGGCCCAAAAGTCCCCGGATTTTCGGTTAGCTTGTGACATGAACAGTAACTTCACTCACTATTCACTATTCACTGTTCACTTCACTGAACAGTAACACTATTCACTGTTCACTGTTCACTAGCCGTTTGAACAGTAACACTATTCACTGTTCACTGTTCACTAGCCGTTTGAACAGTAACACTATTCACTGTTCACTGTTCACTAGCCGTTGGGCATTTTTTTGCTATAAAAAGTGGTTCATTCCTTTGAAAAAATGGATGATCAAGAGGCCATCCTTGAGGGGTTTTGAGGCCGATCAAAGGGAAATGGACTAAGGGATGAAGGGGATCATTAGGAATGCTAAATCTTGGATTAATGAGTTAAATCACCAAGTAAGCTCTACTTTCCTTAACCATATGTTGTCATGTTTTGTTTTATTTTTGGTGAATCTTTTGTAGCATGATATACTATGTTTTGTTGCATCCTTAACATGTTTATTTTTTGAATTGATTCATTGTTTTGGATGCATCACCATTGATTCAATCCAAGTAGTACTTGAATTGGTAAATCTAAGTAGGTCATGTTAATGGAAAAATCTTTGAAATTATATGTAACATGATTCATATACTTGGTTGAATCTTTGGTTGTTGTGTTTTTCAACATAAGAAAATCACTTTCAAAACTATCTTATATTTTGGATTCAACATCTTTACAAATCATATGTTTTCATGTTTTGTTTTATCTTTGGTAAATCTTTAGTATCATGTTAAACTATGATTTGTTGTGTCCTTAACATGTTTTATGTTTTTTGAATTGATCTATTGTTTTGGATGCATCACCATTTGATTCAATCCAAGTAGTACTTTATTTGGTAAATCTAAGTAGATCATGTTAATGAAAGAATCTTTGAAATTATATGTAACATGATTCATATACTTTGTTGATCTTTGGTTGTTGTTTTTCATCACAAGAAAATCTCTTTCAAATATATCTTATGTTTTGGATTCAACAACTTCACAAATCATATGTAACTTTGTTTTAAAGTTTCACAACTTGCTTTGCATTGATTGGTATATCATATTCAAGTTGTATTTATAATTACATATGATTTGTCCCCTAATTTCAATCAAATCTATTTTTATGTTTTATGAGCTGCATTGTTGATTTGATTGACATCCCTATGCATCACATGTTTAGAGCTAATTAATTTCATACAACTTGTGAATCTTTGATATCATTAACAAGTTGTTACTTTTAACATGTGACTTGCATTCTTTCCTCAATCATAAATGTTTTTATGAGCTAAAACTTTCAAAAGCCTTAGGCTTACATTTATGAACTTTCATTTTCAAAATGATTGAGGACATCACACACACACATCATGTGCTTTCATCTTTGCATTCGTAGTGTGTTTGTGTATTAGATTTTCATTTTCATATCCGCCTATTTTAGAGGCAAATGTAATGAGCTTAATTGAATCTCCATCAAGTGTAATTTAGACACTACTTAGAGAGATAACCAACCTTGTGGTTGAAGAGGTTATTGCTTAGCCTATAAAAGCATAATGCATAGGTTGATGTTAAGCCTTGAAAAACATCATTGTAAAGGTTATTGCTTAGCCTTGAAAAGCATATTGTAAAGGTTATTGCTTAGCCTATTGAAAAGCATAAATAGTGGAAATCCGGTGGGGTGTTGGATCACAAGCCGGTAGTGGATGTAGGCATTGAGGCCGAACCACTATAAATCCTTGTGTGATGGTGCTTGCTTTGTGGTGATTGTTTTTATTAAGCTTCCGCATTTTATTTGTAATCACCACTTGTGACTAGTTTGTTTTAAAGAAGTTAAAATTGGTCAAATCATAAAAATCCATAGTTAGGTGACGTGAAATCGGTGGTCTGAATCAGAAGTTGATCTTTCGATTGGCTAAGTCACTATTAGAATTTCATTTGTTCTTGCAATAGAGTTTGATTCAATTAGTCATATATAATGTCTTTTGACTTTCATCCACAGTTGAATGCTCAATGCATAGTTAAAGCTAAATAACAATAATGGAGATCTTGAAGGCAATCACAAACATAATTCAAGTAAACGGAGTGAGGTGCATGTGAGAATGAGATGCATTTTCTTTTGAAAAGTGTTTTTTTTTTTTTTTTTGAAACTCAGGTATGCATCGAAAGAAAAAGCTAAATCAATGGAAGACGGTCACCAGAATAACTGCCACTCTCTAGGGATCTTGGTCTTCACCCAAGCTTAGATGAGAACCTAGGATAGGTTCGATCATCATTTCGTGCTTATCATGGAGAGTTTTGAGTTACACGGATTCCATCCTCCAACGTCAAGATTTGAGTCGGCAGATACCACAATTCGTGATAACACAGTATTATGGTCGCCATACCGATTATAAGCGCTTAAGGGAGGCCTACGGCGACTCAATTTCCAGACGTAACGTGAAATCATAAAAATCCATAGTTTGGTGTACTTACCTTAAGAACTTTCCGTAAATTCGACAATGTGGATCACTATTGCTTTATTCCGTTGTTTGTTCTTTCAAAGTTCGTGCCATTCATCTCCATCAACGTGCTTGAATCACCTTTTATGTTATCATTTCTGGATTGGAAATCTGCAGTGAACAAACACTTAAAGATTCTGCGCTTTTGTCCGTTAGTACTCAGTTTGGTAATTTGCAGAAGTAATAATTATAATTATATTGACAGAAATGACATGGAATATAATGCACAATGTTAGGTGTATGCGTGATGGGGCTAAAATGTGCATGACGCGAATGGAACTTATGTGATGGGACAATATTTGGTTCGACAATGTATGTCGTGCTTTTGTATGTGTGCCTCTTTAGCTTCTTTTTTTTTTTTTTTTTTTTTTTTTTTTTTTTTGTCTGGTCATCATTTTTGCCAATACTTTAGGCCTTCGGGGCAAAAATGGGTGTAGGCGTGGTTGGCACCCAGCCTTTCAAAGCATTGCTTTTCCACATTTCGTGTGCAACAGAGAGCCCCTCTACTCTCCTTTGCATATTTTTCTTCAATTCTGAAAAATTAATGTGAGAACTTTCAACTCATCTTTTATCTGAGTGTGTGGTGTTTCTTGTTTAAGTCGATTGTTCAAATTTGATTAGTTTTTTTTTTTTTTTTTTAGATTAGTTGTTTTATCATGTGTGTTGGTGGGTTTATCAAATTTATGTTTAGGTTTAAGTTCCTTAAACTTTTTATTTGTTTTAGTGTTGTTTTGAATTAGTTTGTGATTTTTAGGTTGTTGAATTGGACATGGCCCCCTTTCTTTCGTTTTTCATTATTTTTACCCAAAAATCTTAAACCCAAGCGGTCCGGTCCTAATTTTGCAAAGAGGAAAATTATTGATCAAAGATAGCTTTAGAAGTGGGCTATGGATTAGGTTTGTTCAAATTCTATGTCAAAGACCTCCAAGTTTTCTGTCTCCTTTCTTTTTCCTTAAATGAAGTTCTAAGATGTGGAATGAGGTTCGACCATTGACCGTGATGGCCATAGAGGTAACGGATCTTCATACAAATGGTGGGGCATGTTCGTTTCAGTCCGAGATGGGGAGAACAAGACCTAGCTGGATTTGGCCGAAATTTGGGGAAAAAGGGGATTTTGTGTAATTTGTGGAAATTAATATGGTGTGATTGGGTTTGTTCAGTGTTTTAGTTAATTTATATTCAGTTTTTGGTGAATTTTTAGATGTGTTTTAATGTTTTTGTGAATTTAAGGGGGCATTTTAATTTTTTTTTTTTTTTTTGTGCGTGGGTTTATGTGTGATATATGGTGCTTGATGAGTGATGTATTATAGATGTGGTTGTGGTGTAGTAAGGTGAAGTGAAATGGAGTGAGGTGTAGTGGTAAAGACGTGAAGTGGAGTGATAATGTGGTGACGTGGAGTATAGGGTGAAGTGATGTGTGAAGAAATGGTAAAGTTCTATTTCCTATGAATGATGTATGCATGCAAACCCTTGAAAATTGAACTTAAGTGTGGCTATGTTGAGTTCGATTAAATATGTGTGTTTCATTATGATCTCCTAGTTGATTCTGTTTATGAGGTGTATTTTAACTTTGTCTTTTTGTTTAGTTATGGATTAATTGAATTTTAAAATTGGTTTTGTTCAGTTTTAATTTTCTTTTGTTGGTTGGTTTGTTTTGTATTGTTTATTTGTTGCTTTTTTTTTAGTTGGTTTTTTTTTTTCTTTTGTCATTGGTGAGTTGATTTTTATATAAAAAAAAAATTTTGTTTTAAATTAATTTGTTTTATTGGTTGGTTGATGAATTTTATTGATTGTTAATCTGTTGTTTTTGCATAGAAAACCAAAAAAAAAAAAAAAAAAAAAAGAGGGTGGAGGGTATTCTATGACAACCTCGATTGATTTTGGCATCGAGAGGCAAGGAGGAGTGCAACGAAGCGGCCATTCCATCTTGAATGAGCTGAAGAACCACAAGATACGCATCCTTTTTCTTCGCTTTGTTGGGTTAAGTCTTTAATTTACGTTTAAGTTTAAGTTTAATTTTAATTTGAAGTATTTTAGTTTTAAGTTCAAGTTTGGTTTTAACTTTAATTTTGAGTTTGGTTATAGATCTTCATTTAGTAAGTTGATCTCTTTTATGGAATTTAATTTGGCAGGTCACTTGGCGTCCTCATTTGGGCGGCCCAGTTGATAAGCTGACTATAGTGCAGGAAGGGAAAGATTTACTTGATAGGATATATGGCTCCACACACCACAAATTGTTATTAGGCATGTCGTTAACAGGGTCGCATGACAGCTAGGGCATTATAAGGTTATTTCAGTTGATGAGGCGATCATAAGTTGATTGTATATGGGATGGATCCCTCTGTGATTTAAGAATGAATTCGATGCATCGGGGAATTACGTGAGATGTTGAAGGGATTTTTCATAACGGTACTTACTCTCACAGTTATACTCTTGCAAGGCCTCCTAATCTATTGGAAACTGCGTAGAGACGATCGAGGCCTTATGCTGTTGTTGTTGCAGTAGTTATGATTGTTGTTTGTTATCTATTTATGTTGATTATGAGTTGTTGATCATTGGTGTTGTATACATGATGGAGGGATGTTGTTTCTAAGTCCATTCTTTCACTCTGATGTATGTATTTGTATGATGTGTACAAGCGCATGTAGCATTTATAATGTGAGTGCATGCTTTGTAGTTTGACTTAGAAGTGCCTTGGTTGTGTGTATGGTGATGGAATGGACTCCCTGAGGGGCACTGAGGGATCATGTGAAGTGTGCTTTTTTTTTTTTTTTTAAAGGCGACAACATTTATACCTGATGATTTTTCAGGGTCTAGAAAAAAGGAGACTTTAGCGAAATCTCTTCATAGTTCCTCGAAATTCGTGCCTAGGCATGGAGTCTCATAGAGGGAGCATTAGTAGTTTAGAGTTAATAAAGAGAGATTTCATATAATTTACCGAGAACAAGCACAATCTCTCACCAATCTAAACTTAGTAATTAACATAGAATTAGGTTCTCAAACAATGGGGAGTGCCTGAGTATGTGATATTTGTGACCTATGCAACTCTATGTTTCGAAGCATTCACAACATCAGCTATAGATATGAAGGCATATGCTAAAGATAATAGCATTTTGGAATCGCACAACATGTGATATCATAAAAGGGTGTGCATAACATACATCTATAATCAAATTCATCATAGGATGTCATAACAGACATAATTTATATCTCCCAAGTTTGATTACCATCACTTTATTCTTTTCAAGTCATGAGGAGTTGTGCACAAAATAATACCCATAAAAAAAAATGCCCCAGCTTGTGGGATGTTTTGGGTGTGATCGGGTTTGGGTTCCCTGCAAGGTCTCGAAACAAACTTGTTAGTTTAATATTTTTAGGCCTCCCTATATAGTGTGGCTAAGGTGGCCTTTACTTTCTCAGTAAAATGTCAGGGGGCCATTTTGGCACTCAAGCTTTGAAAAGAAAAAAGATTGAATTCATACCTTAGGAGATATGTTTCTCCTGCATCCAACCAAAAGCTATTAGTAGTAAAAGCGTGCATGAGGTGAAAGTGTGTGGACTAGTGAGTGCTTGTGACAATTGTGTATGCGATGAGGACCCATATTGGGAAGCCGTGTGAGATAAACATATATAAAAAAATGCCCCAGCATAAGACTAGTGTCTATACATATTGGCTGTGGGGTGAGGGTGTGAAAGTAGATTAGCTTCCCGATCCGTGGTTTTCACTATAGTGGCAGCATGGTCTTCCCTAGCTACCCTCTGGAAGTCGAGCCCTCGCAAGTTTCCTTTCGTAGCTGCTTAGTCTTTCGGTTGAACTTTGGAGAGCACCTGACCGCCTCTGAGGCTCATTTGTGAGTAATATTCGTGTGTGGGGTGGTGAGTCACCGTGCTACCTTAGTGCTGTGGTTTTCGACCATTTTCTACTTAGTGCGCCTGATGAGTACCCATGTCACTCCAGCAAGCCTAATTCTAATAGAATATTTTTTTTCTTTTTTTTTTCTTTTCTCTCTTTTTTTTTTAGACATGTGACTGTGCAATGCTTGGGTCCCTTAAGCTTTCTAATCAACCCATGTAACGAGCATTCGGCCAATGACTCCCAAACCAGGTGGCTTTAGGGCACTAGATATGCAAATATCCCTACGGGCTTACTGGCTCGAGTTAAAGAGGCTACGAACCCAAACTAGTCACAAAGCTTTTATTCTCTTTAGAACTTCATCTTTCATTTTATTTTTTTTTTACATTTTTCTTTTTTTTTTCTTTTTTTTTTTATGTGAACAATTGAGAAGCTTTCATGACATGAGCGATCTCACCTACAAACCTTCACATTGGGTGGCTTCAACCGTGCGGAATTTGTGTGGGGCGGACTCACCATTTTGTGTATTTATAGGTGTTGGTGTGTGTTTGAGTTCCAAGTTTGATTAGAGTGCATCTCTTCGGTTCTCCTACGGGATTTCTACAACCACTCTAGGGAGCAAGGAGGGTCGTACTCCATAAGAAGTAGAAAGGGTCAGACTGTGTACCTTTTCAGGTACATAGCGTTCCATGGGTCAGGGAGCTCTTCCCCTTCTACATTTACCAATCTATATGCATTACCAGAATATACTTCTTTAACTGCATAAGGGCCTTCCCAATTGGGTCGTAACTTACCTCTGGGATGCGGAAGCTGGGATGGTGTGATGCGTTTCAATACAAAATCACCAACTTTGAACTTTCTTTCTTTGACATGTTTGTCATAGGCTCTGGCGATTCGCTTCCGGTATACTTGTGCATGTTCTGTTGCCTTCATTCTTTTTTCATCGACCAAGTCTTGTTGAAGTAGCAATGCTTCTCTCCTCTGGTTTCCTTCTGTTATATCTTCGTATAGCTGGACAAGCGGTGATAGGTGAAGGACTTCGAGGGAAAAGATTGCTTCCATTCCGTAGGTCAAAGAGTATGGGGTTTCTCCTGTAGTAGTTCTTATTGAAGTCCTGTACGCCCACAACACTTCAACTAAACGGTCTGGCCAATCGTTACCTTTGGCGGTTTGCACGGTCTTCTTGATGATCTTCAATAAGGTCCTGTTGGTTGCTTCGGCCTAACCATTTGCTTGGGGATAATATGAGGTTGAATGATGCAATTTTATGTTGTATTTTGTACACAACTCGTTTATATGTTGAGATATAAACTGTGGGTCATTGTCTGTTATGAATACCTTGGGGATGCCAAGTCAAGCTATTATGTTCTTTTTAATGAATTTGACTACGGAGGCAGCTTTAATATTGACATATGCCTTAGTTGTTGTTGTTAATAGGAATGCCTTGGCAGTTCTTAAATCTCCTAATGTGGTCAACCAAGCTACCCTTTTTAGTTCCCACTAGTATATAGACACCTATCCATCATCAACAATTGGTTCTCCTGGGGCAGTCTCGGTTCTGAAGCAAAGGGTAAAGTTTCGCTATCTATCTTATTAGTCCCACTCATGATCTTTTTAAGTCGCGATTGTTCTAGTAAAGGAATTTTGCACTATTGCGGCTCGCCTATGCATTTTATGATGATCAGACAATTATGATTTTATATTGTTTATACTTTTTTTTTGTAATTTTTGTTTTTTTTGCGTTTTTTAGGTTTTTTAGGGTTTTGTGATTTTATGGGTTTTTTATTTTTATTTTTACATAATCCTAAGTAATAACTAATTCATTCGAGCCTACTTGAATTTGCAGCCCTTCATTGGCAAGAAGCCCAGGGTTTGCCTAGTATGATTATGATTTTTCATTGTGTGTGCTAGTGATGTTTTGTGCACTTTGAACATTTTGACTATTCGAAAACGTGCACGTTTAAGACCTTTTGACCTACGTGTTTTTATTAGTGGATATTTGGTCTGGGTCTTATCATTGTGCTCTCTTCGAAAACGAGAGCGTTGAAACATTTTCTACCTCCGCCATTTGGGCCTTGGTCTGATGACAATATATCTCACTTGTATTTTATTATGGTGTCTTCTTTGATACCTGTGATTTGTTATTTGTTGTTCAGGTCCTAAAATAGTGCATTTAGTCCATATGCTTTTATTTTGGTTCATCCGGAAACGAGATCGTTGAAATATCTTAGACCCCTGCCATTTGGGCCTTGATCTCATGTTAAAGGTTTTATGTGTCTCCTTATGTTGATTTCTTTGTAAATGTGAATATGACTTCACTCGTTGATGCATTAAGATAAGGCTCTTGTATTGGAGACCTTGAGTTTGCTCTTGCCGAAAACGAGAGCGTTGAAATGTTTTAGACCTCCGCCATTCGGGCCTTGGCCTTAAAGAGTTTGAACAATTAGGAGATTTGTGATCTTTGAACGATGATTCCCTATTTTTACTTGATCTCCGGTCTTTCGTTTTCCTAATTGTTTGATCTTCATCTTTTGTGTGAACCGTATGATTTTCCCTTTTTCTTCGGGCTCTGAGTTTTGTTGTAGTGCATCTAACTTCCTTGAATGTAGTTCGTCCATGTTTTGGAAGGCGTGCCCTAAATTTTCTTTGTAACCTAGCAGACTTACATCGTGAGAGTCTTTGAGCAAGGGTGTATTCTTGAAGTTTTTGGTTGTGTCACTAGTGGATGGTCATGTGGGATAAGATTTTCCTTAGTCGTGGGAATTTCTATATTGTTTTTTGGGACTATTGGAATCTTAGGTGGCACATTTGGGTAAGTACCTGAAAGTTCTTCTACAGTTAAATCTCCAAAAGTCTTTCCTAGAGCTTTGGGAGTGGTCTCAATTCTTTCATGAAAACTAATTGGATCAAACACTATTTGGCTTTCTAGTTCGGGAATGATCTTGGTTGTTGTGCTTGGATTTTTATCTTTATGGGCAGGGTACCATTCTAGGTGAAGGATCGGAGTTGGATCAACCCTTGGTAGCTGTCTCTTCTCAAAGTATTCTATGTGATCTTGGCTCATGATTATTGGATTGGTCAAGGGTGGGCATGGTAAACCTTTTAGAATACTCTGAAGTCTTAGTCTCACATTTAAATGGGCCTTAATCAGAGCAAATACAGGACTAGGCTCTATCTCATTGTGGAAATTATGCTTGTCCTCTAAGATTGGTTTAATTATATCGTTATCCTTTGATCTTTTAAGGAGGTTTGTCCCGTTTGACTCACTAGTCAAGACATCATTTGATTGTGGTTCCTTATCTAGGGTCTTTTCTGATGAGATGGTAGGACCTATGTGAGAGCTTCCTCGTTGGATTTCAATGGTAAGCCTAACAGTCTCTTGGTGCTGATTCTCAAGTAACGCTTTGGTTTCTATGATAGATTCGGATGACTTTATTCGTTCTAGTAGCATACTCGACAAGATCGACTTCTTCCTAATCGCAGATTTGAGTTTCTCTATGTCTATTTGCAATTCACTAAACATACTCGGACCGAGAAATTCAATTCCGTATTCTTTTTCATTCTTTCTTGGCTCAATCGGTGTCGGGATGAGTTCAAGATGTGTCAATCTAGGTTTAGGGTGGTCTTGTTCATCATTTGGTTGCATGTTTATTTGTCTTTGGATCATGATTTGGGTTTTGCATGATGGCTTGGGATCCAAGTTCTTTCGTTTGTAACGTGGTCTATGTCTTTTTGTGGTATTCGTCTTAGATTGAGGTTGTGGATCTTGTATGATTTTCTTCATTTGTGTTTCGTGCGTGACTCCAAATGAAGATGGTTTGACTAATCCATGAGTTTCCATACTCGATTCTAAATCATTTGAATCAAATCTGAATGTTTTGTGTGTTTCAGAACTTATGATATCAAAATTCTTAATTAATTCATCCACTCGATCCATTTGATGGTCAAGTATCTTCATTGTCGTCATGAATTCTGATTCTTCGTGTGGGTCATTAGGTTGTACTATCTCATCTGTCTTCGATTGAATCGTTATGTCTTTTATCTGTTGTGTTGAATGTTCTTCATTTGGTTGTGTTTGGGGTAGCATTCGCGGTTTTAATATTTCTGATTGTATGGTTGTTTGTGATTTATTTAGTTCGTTCATTTGATGCGTAGTGATCTGGGTTTTACCGTCCCAAGGTGTTTCATGTTGTTCGTAATCTTCATTAAGCATATCACAAAAGTCCTCAGGAGGCATGTCTTTAAAGATGGGATCGTAGATCTCGCCGGAAGATTCAGAAATTTGGTCATACGATGGATAATTGGTTACTGCAGGGGCTAAAGTTGTCAAATATGGAGGATCATAGGTCCAATTCTTAAGAACATGATCCGGTGGGCAATTAATTATGGGATATGGTGTGTCTATTATTTCCTCGTTTTTGAGTTGATGGAACGGGGCAAAATATGTTCTAATAATTCGTATCCCCTCTTCTACCTCGTAGCCTTTCCATAATGTTGGGATCTTGATCTCTTCGGTCATAAGTCTTCTTAGAGTTTCTGAGATTAGTCCAAGTTCCCATTCTAGATATTCACCACCTATCAATTGTTCTTCTAGGGGCTTCCCTGTATTTGCATATGGATCATTCTTTGGAGTGATACTTTTAAACCAGTCTAGGTCGGGCAACTTTAGCTCACTTATATCCACCATCCTGGCAAACTCTTCCTGGATTTGTTTTCGAGATACTTTGGTTTTGCGTGCTAAAAATGGATTTTGGGTTTTAGCATTTGTGGGTGAGTTTCTATCTTGGTTTTGATTGGATGTTTGACTAAGCTGGTCAGTCGGAGTGCGAGTGGATTGTTGATATATGATCGTTGGCGATTGACTTGGTGGATGGGTTGGATTGGATGGCATGGTTGGGTGTGGCTGGAATGGGTCAACGATCATAGCAGGTGGTGTTGTTTGGTTGAATGGTGAGGGTTGGGTGGGATGATGGCTTTCATTGAATGGCGTGGATTGGAATGGTTTATAGGTTGGACAAGGATGCACAGTTATGGAAGGTTTGATAGGTTGATTGAGTTGATTATGTTGGATGGTTTGGAATGGTGAAGGAATTTGATTGGATGGGATGGTTGGAATGGACTGGTAGGTTTGATTGGATCGGATGGTTTGGATTGGTGAGTGTGTTTGATTGGGTGAGATGGTTTGGATTGGTGAGTGTGTTTGATTGGGTGAGATGATTTGGATGGATTGGTAGGTTTGAACGGGTGAAGGAGTTTGATTGGATGGAATGGTTGGGATGGATTGGTTGGTTTGATTAGGCGAAGGAACTTGATTGGATGGGATGGTTTGGATAGGTTGGTAGTCTTGATCATGATGGATTAGGATTTGATTTGTCGTTATATACTGTGTATTTTGGATGTAGATTCGTTGATTATTAAGGTTTAAATATTGATTTATGTTATGATTAATGTTTTGATTATTTGAATTTGTGTGCATTGTGTTTTGATTTGGTTGAGTGTAATATTGTTGAGTAGGTTGGGAAGTGGTTTGATATGATTGGGGATGATGGATTGGGCCATGGTTTGGCCTCGTGTGTACGTACGAGGTGCGATTGTTTAAGTTATCGTTTGCATAAAAGTGTTGTGTAGATCTAAGGGAAGAAGTTTGAGTTGTTATAGTTTGGTTGGAAATGTATCGATAATTTTGTGTTTCGTTGTGGTAGTGTTGGTTTATATTCATGTATGAGTTATTTAAGTTTTGAAAATCTTGAGTAGTGTGGTTCATGTAAGATTGGTAATTTTAGTCGAGCATGCATGATGTTTGGGATGCAATTGTTCGATATGGATTTTGATAGGCCATCTTATATTTGATTCCAAAGCAATTATCATACAATATCATGTAGCACCAGGAGATTTTTTATTTTATTTTTTTTTTGGTTCAAAATAGAAGGGAGGGAAGAGGAGTGAGTTTTTTTTTTTTTTTTTGGAGTTTTTTTTTCTATAATTAATTTTTATTTTAGTGGTGAAAGGGGAAAGTTTTAATGATGGTTTATTTCATATGTTATAATTAGGGAAGGCTTCAGTAGGCGGTATATTCAGACCTTAGGTTTAACTTCGGACTATACTCATAACAACCCTAAACTGAATGGGACACGGATATCTGATCATTGATTGGATGTTCGTGTCCTAAAATAAAATTTCAAGAAAAACCCAAATAAGTGACAAGACAACAAAAGTTGTCCCATCACGATCGCCAGGCTGTCGGATGTGAATTTTGACCCCCCCGGGAGGGAAATCGCCATTCAACTATACATGCTATTTAAATTTTACATCGAAAATGAGGATTCCGACTACCCTCAAAATCGACGGATCACGATCGCCAGCTACGATAACGGCCGTTACACCGTTCTTCGACAGAAGCCGAAGAAAATAAATGGGAGAAAATAAGTGGGTGGGTTCTTCTTCTCGTCTAATGTGCTGCCGGCAACACACGACGGTTGTCTTGTCACATGGATTTGGGTCTCTTTGGGTCTCTTTAATATAGGGTCAATTCAGGGTCATGAGTTAAAGTCCAAATAAAAGTTAATCCTCACATAGCAAAATCATAGTATATCCAAGTAAAATAAAGTACTTAAAGTAAAGAAAATAAAAGGGGGAGGTGCCAAATATTTAAGAAGAGGATTGGCCCCATTCCTGGGTACCCCCTTCTAATCCCTTGGCAAATCAGGGTTTAAAGGCTGACTTTTGAAATCAAAATGTTGATGCAAATGAGACTTCGACTTGTGATTTCTGTGTTTTTCGTATGCGATACACGAGTGATAATAGTGAAAGGCCGATGGGCCGTAATTGATTGGAGGTGGCCGATGGGGCGTAATTGATTTTAGGGTGGCCGATGGGCCGTGATTGTTTAAAAGTGTGTGTGAAATCACTCATCTCATCTCGTCATTCTCATTTATTCAATTTTAGAAATCAGTTCTTCATTCCCTTTTATCATTAAGTTCGATTAAATATTTGGCACCTAAGGTGGAGGAAGAAATGAAGGAAAAATATTTTTGGGTTTATTTTGTTGGTTTTATAGTTTTTATGGATTTTTGAAATTGGGGCTAGAAGGGCCTAACTAGGGGATTTTTACTTGGATTTACGTGATTAATGCTTTATTACTGATCATCGGATTAACCCTAGCGTAAGGTCCTAGACCGCCCACATCAGCTTTCCCGGTCCCCTAAAGGAACAGAAAAAGTGATGGGACGAAGCTTAATGCTCTAATCTACCTAATGAGGGAAACTGATCAAATCCTGGGGTGCAAAGAGCTAAGCTTAATAGTTTCTACGCCTAAATAGCTTGTTAATTATGATCTTAATTGGCTTGGTTTATTTTAAGTTATGGTTTTGATTAAGAATTATTTAGGGGGTGGATTAAGGCTGTCTTAAGGTTCTGTTTTAATTGTGGGAGGTTCTGAAGTCTCGGGTTTTAGTTCAAATAATGAAAAGATGTCGTAACCAGCGAAACAGGGTTGAAGGAGGACTTGGGCGCACCTGTGGTGGCGCCTATGTGTGTTCTGTGACTTGGGCGCACCTGTGGTGGCGCCTATGTGTGTTCTGTGACTTGGGCGCACCTGTAGTGGCGCCTAAGTATCAGTCTACTAACTTGTTAACCAGTTTTAAGGATTTAATCAATTAATTAAGTCTATGAATTTTAATTAGATATTTTAATTAGGTGTTTTAAGTTAATTAAATGTTTTAAATTGGAATTGGTCGAGTCTATTAATTTACTTAGGCGTGAATGGAAAAAACCTAGGATAATTCTACTACTTCTTTTAATTACTTTTTTTTTAAAATTACTAGAGAGTAAGATGAGAGGAGAAGTGTTTTAGAATTTTGTGAATTTTCTCTTTTCTATTTTTTTTTTTAGTTTTTTATGCAGAAGTAATGCAACCTAAATTAAGAAATAACCTAAGGTCCTCTACTTAATGTCTACTCTATTTCCTTTTTTATGTGCTTTCTATTTCTTTTAATTTTTTTGTTCTTTGTTCTTTTCTCTAGTTACTAAAGAGCAAGATGAGAAGGGAAGAGTTTTATGATTTTTATAGTTTTTTATGCAATATAACCTAACCTAAAGTGTTGATGATTCGGAATCTAAAATTCAATAATCAATCGAAATTATCACAAGTATGGAATAGCAAGCTAAATGAGATGAAAAATGTAGGAAATGCGGGCCAGAAAGCAAACCAGGGACTTGGCCGCACCTACAGGGGCGCCCAAGTGTGTCTGGAATACTTGGGCGCACACACAGTGGCGCCGAAGTCACTTTTTTGCTGGTTGTGATACATCTATGATCTCCGATGATATTCCGATGCAATTTTCCAACAATTTGCAATTAAATATACGATCCTAATACTAATTATTAATGTCAAATCCTCCGGATTTGAAAATAATAATACGAGGACAAAGTTTGAAGGGTAGTTCCCTTTTGCAGGGACTTGGGCGCACCCATAGTGGCGCCCAAGTACCTCTTTTTTTTTTCTTCTTCCCTTTTCCTTCTTTTCAAGCAATAATATTTTGTCCCTCTCGATTCTTTTAATGGTTTTTATAAATCTAAAGGCTTTGATATCAAATTATACGAGGATAGACTCGGATCTGTGAAGCGAAATGCACGCGAAATGAAAATTGAAATTTAATTTCTAACTCTGGACTTGGGCGCACACACAGTGGCGCCCAAGTTTTTTTTTTTTTCTGTGTTTTCTTCTCTTTTTTTTTTATTTGCTTTTTTTCTTTCCAACACTTTTCGCGTGATTTTGAACACGAAGTTGCAGATCCGAGGTCCTGATATTAATGTGTATGAGAATGAATTCAAATCTAAGAAACGAAGTGCACGCGATATGGAAATTGGGATTAAAATCCCATGCAGGGACTTGGGCGCACCTAGGGTGGCGCCCAAGTGCTCTGTTGCACTTTTCTTTCTCAAGTTTGAAGTCTTTCCAACGAAAATGATATGAATGCAAGATCTATTCTAATTACAAATTCGGGATGATGAGAACAATGCAGATCTACAGCCTATAGATGATCCTAAGCATGTTGCTAAATATGATGAATGCAAAATATCAGATCTACTGTAAAGTACTACTATAAATGCAGATCTATGATGAATGAATGATCCTAAGCATGTTTCTACTAATAACTATACTAATAAAAGGAAATAAATCTAGAAATACCGTTTTGCGTTTTTTTAAGTCCTAGATCGAAGTCTCTTGCGCAAATCCATAGCTTTGGGAGGCCTTCTCCATTGCTGATCTTGAAGAACCAAAGTCTTTTTCCTTCTTCTTTCTCCTAGATCTAAGGATCTCTCTTGTGATCTCTCTCCTTTTTTTCTCTCTTTTTACTTTTCTTCTTCCTTTTCTTTTTGGTAGCCTCCTTTGCAAAAATGGCATAAGAGGGTTTTTATAGGGTTTTTGGCGTGGAAGAGGGATTAGGGTTGCTGTGGGTACGAATTTCTAGAGCCTTCATGCAAACCTAGGAGATTTTAGGGTTTTCTTGACTTGGGTGCACATGCAGGCGCGCCCAAGTGAGTCCTGGGACTTGGGCGCACATGGAGGTGCGCCCAAGTGAGTCTTGGGACTTGGGCGCACATGGAGGTGCGCCCAAGTGAGTCTTGGGACTTGGGCGCACACACAGGTGCGCCCAAGTCTGGTCTTCGGGGTTGAGTGGGTTTAGAGTTTGGCTCAGATTACTTTAGGATCGGATTCGGAATAAAACGATGAAGGTTAGACTTGGGAGCACCTGTGGAGGCACCTATGTACGATTTCAAAATGATTGGGAACTTGGGCGCCACTAGGGTGGCGCCTATGTGTGTTTTTAGGACTTGGGCGCACTTGTGTGTGCGCCCATGTCACCCTTTGGATTAAATGAGATTAATGGTTCGGTTTTGGTTTCTTTTGGATCAAATTCGGATTAAATGATAGAGATTTGGGCTTAGGCACATCAATGGGGAAGCCCATGTGCATTTTCAAAAGGATTGGGGACATGGGCGCCACTAGGGTGGCGCCTATGTGTTTTTTAGGACTTGGGCGCACTTGTGTGTGCGCCCATGTTACCCTTTGGATTAAATGGGATTAATGGTTCGGTTTTGGTTGTTTTTGGATCGAATTCGGACTAAAACAATGGAGACTAAACTTGGGAGCAACCGTGGGTGCGCCTATGTGCAATTTGAAAATGATTGGGGACTTGGGCGCCACTAGGAGTGCGCCCATGTCATCTTTTGGGTCAAATAGGTTTAATGTTTGGTTTTGTTTCATTTTCGGGTTAAGGTTAGGCCGAAATTATGAAAAACGAAGCGGAACTCACCTAAGTATGCATTCAAGCCTCATAAGGTTGGCCCAGGACTTGGGCGCACATGTGTGTGCGCCCAAGTGCTTTTCTGGGACATGGGCGCACCTGTGTGTGCGCCCAAGTGGTTTTTTTGTACGTGGGCGCACCTGTGTGTGCGCCCAAGTGGGTGAATCTTCCGCGGGCCATATCTTTTGATCCGTTTGTCGGAATTGGACGTTCCACATATCGTCGGAAAGCTCTCGGAATGTAGAATCTTTTGGTCCATATGTCATAATGATTAGAGATTGAAATAGAGTAGGGATATTTGGATCAATGATTCTAACTTCTTAACTCATGCTAATCGCATCGTACTTAGGCAAACTATGTGTAATGCCTCTAGGAACAGCATGAGTGTGTTCTATGTAGTCTGGAATGGACTTGAATAGTGCTATAGTTCATTTCTTGTATGAGTAGTGGGTTGGACAAGAGATCTTGACGCGATTTGGCTCTTTCCCTCACAAATTTCTAGAGATTGTTGAACTAAGTCTAAAATTTTCAACAAGCATCTTCATCGTCATTAATTAATTTGAATTATGCCATTAACCATTCAATTATGGGTGAAATGGGGGCACCATTGTATATGACAAGTGTTTAATGCTATCGTAGAGGGCCAAATGAGGTGTCTACACCTTCTTCTACCATCATGGCTAAAACGTGGCTTTTCAGCCCGTTTACTTAGCTTTTTATCAGATATAAGACCTTCTCTTGGTCTTTATCCTTTAAAAATCTGAGGTTAAAAAGCGAAGCCAAGAATCCAAGAATCATGTTCTCATCTGCATGGATGACGGCGGAGCCCATACATGGCTCGCGATCGTCGATCTAAACGTGTCCCCACAATCGAATAAGAAGTTAGATCCCTTTTCTTGCTTTTCCTTTTGTACTTTGTATTTTTTTTAAGAGACAAAAAAATCACAATTCTTGTCTTTCATAATGGATAAGATTTGTAAATCGCCTTTTACGGCGAAATCGCCTTTTACGGCAAACAAATGAAATCGCCTCTCACGACATATTAAAAAAAAAAAAAACCCTTTTCTCTTTTCTTAAAATATGTGTGCAATGGGAAACTAGAAAAAGTTTTATTTCCCCTTTCTACTTGTGAAGGTGGATCTTCAGATCACCATTCCAAGATTCCAAGTAGAAAAGTGAAATTGGCATACCCGTACAAAATGTTGATACCCTTTACTTTTTTTTCTCCTCCCCTCCGCCGTACCCCGAAAGACCTGGGGCGGAGGCAGCGGGAGAGAGGGAAGAATCGGGTCCATCAATGATGAAACAATTAATGCCAAGATTTAGGACGTTGGCAAGATGCTATGGAAGCTGAGATAGAGTTTATATACTCCAATCAGGTTTGGACACTTACGGACTTGCCTGCCAATATTAAACCTATTGGATGCAAGTGGGTCTACAAGGGAAAAAGAGGAAAGAGGACCAGATGGAAGAGTTGTGACCTTTAAGGCCAGGCTTGTTATGAAAGGGTATACTCAAAAAGGGGGTATCGATTATGAGGAAATCTTCTTGCCGGAAGCCATGCTCAAGTCCATCCGGATACTCTTATCCATTGCAGCTCATCTCGATTACGAGATTTGGCAAATGGATGTGATGACGACGTTTCTCAACGGCCATCTTGAGGAAGACATCTATATGGTGCAGCTAGACGGTTTTGTAGCTAAAAACCAACAGCTAAGAGGCTGTAAGCTATAGAAATCCATTTATGGACTGAAGCAGGCATCCCGAAGTTGGAACATCCGTTTTGACCAGGCAATCAAGTCATTTGGTTTTTGTCAGAATCCGGATGAGTCAAGTGTGTACATGAAAAGTGAAGGATGCAGGGTAGTTTTTCTTGTCTTGTATGAAGACAACATCCTTCTCCTAAGGAAAGACATAGGAATGTTGTCAACAGTGAAAGTTTGGTTCGCCAAGACTTTTGATATGAAGGATTTAGGAGAAACTTGCTACATCCTAGGGATCAAACTTCATCGAGACCGGAAAGATAGGATGATTTGCTTATCCCAAGTTGCGTACATAGATAAGGTGCTGGTATGGTTTGTTATCCAACACTCCAAGAAGGGTATTACAACTTTCAGGCATGGAGTGCACCTTTCCAATGACCAGTATCCCAATACACTAGAGGAACAGGAGCAAATATGGTCGATACCATACGCTCCGGCTGTTGGTAGCCTCATGTAAGTTATGCTATGTACTAGACCGGATATCTGTTATGCAGTGGGTCAAGTCAGTAGATATTGGTCTAATTCAGGACCTGACCATTAGACTGTTGTAAAGTGTATTCTTAAATACTTGAGAAGGACTAGAGATTCATTATAGAACTTGGGGTGGTACCTTTGGCACGACAGCCGCTCACAGTTTACTGTGACAGCAGCGGGGCAGTCGCTTAGTCCAAAGAGCCCAGGAGCCATAAAAGCCAAAAACCAGTACCGAGGAAGTATCACTTAGTCGGAGAGATTGTGCAGATAGGTGATATTACTATCATCAATATAGCCTCTGCGGACAATCTAGCAGATCCCTTTACTAAGCTTTTGACCACCAAAATCTTTGAGCAACATGTGGACGGGATGGGCATGAGATGCAACCCTGACTGGCATTTAGCCCAAGTGGGAGATTGTTAGTTTGTATGGTCTCAATCCATCAGATGATGTAATAAATTGATTAATTGCTTTATCAATAAAATCATGTTTTTCTTTCATGAGATGAATAATATTTTATTACTTAATGCACATAACCAGTACATATGACATGATGGTTCATGAGATGAACCGGGTCCCATTAGTATATTAGATGTGATATATGTTTACAGATGGGATCCTCATACGGGAGACATGTGTCACAAATCTTATACATAAATATCTTTACAACCAGTGATGAGACTGGGCATCTCATCTGATAAAGTTGCAACACTTTGATCATTATGGGATAGTGTGATTTGTCTCGATCATCAGAATGTAAGATTCTAGATCACGGTATTGGTACATTGGATGTATTGAAGGACTATAAGAAGCATCTTATGGAATATTGTCTTTATTTTAAAGTCAGCTCTCATAATTCCCTAGCAATGGCTCTCAATCCTGAGACATTGATGAACTCAAGTTTCTGTCCATTTATTTGCTTTGAATCACTAATGAGTGAGGCCAATTATAGGTCAACACCTCGGTGTCTTGGGTACGTGGTAGTAGGACTGTGGGAATATTGAATGATCAAGATCGAATTTATTTATATTATCCCCTTGTGCCAATTAATGGATTTATCATTAGTAAGTGTGCACCCATCTCGATTAAGAGTTAATTGGATGGTACTGATGATCACTGTGATTAATTGAGTTTCAAGGATAATGAGATGTGGATATAAGATTGGAAAGGACAGGTTTAATCCAATTGATCCATGGATATTAATAGAGGGGTCTACTTGTAGTAATAGGAAAGTTTAGGGTCTTCTTTGTAATTTATTCCTACGACTGGATTGCAATTGCATTTATATAGTGCAGTTATTTGCAATTCACTATAGGCATGGATTGCACATGAGATGTGGGGTCGCGGTGTCCCAGTTGGAGCCAGCTTTATATGGAATCCCTAGTGGTCCCAACACTAGCCCAAGTTATTAGAAAGATACTAATCCTACTTGAACTCTAAAAAACAAGGAATTAGAAAGTTACTATTTCTATTTAAAGTGAGACTTCTAATAGTGGTAATATTAGGTTACTAATTGTTGTGGATGTGAGACTTCTATAATAATTAGAAAGGAGAAAGTTACTAATTCTTAATGGAAGTAGGACTTCTATCACAATTAGTAAAAGAGGAGGTTGGTAGGCTATAAATAGAGGAGAAGAGAGGATTGGACGTCCAACACATTGGACTGCACGCCTAGCCCCTAGTGCAAGTTGTTGCACACGCCCACTTCTCCTTCTTCTCTGCTAGTTCCTTTAGAGCTTCTAGTTGGTTTTCTCTTGAAGATCCCACCATTTTTCTTGATAAAAGAAATTTGAAATTGGGTCATAGCGAGGAAGACGTCAAGGTCTCTTAGAAATCCTAATTTGCTACAATAAGAGTTCTTATTCAAGCCAATTGTCTTATTCTCCATTAGAGCACTTCCGGACTACAAAGGTATAATCTACTTCTCCATATATTGTGGATTGTTTTGGTTACTTAATTATTGCTGGTTTCTATTTTCTAGATAGTGTTTATTGCTGTACATGATTGATGAGATTGGGGGATTGCATTCTGGATGTAGTTTATGGCGTAATGGGTATTTGATCCCTAAGTCAAGTGGGTCAAAATATTTTGAAAACCTATCCATGAGGCTCACCTATTTCCAGCATTACTGTGGCTGGCGATCGTGATCCATTGATTTTGAGGGTAGTCGGAATCCTCATTTTCGATGTAAAATTTAAATAGCATATATAGATGAATGAAAATTTTCTGAGCAATGTCATTCCCCCATGGGGGGTTGAAATTCACATCCGACAGTAACGTCTCCAATTGAAGACAGTTTTGAAATCACCTTCACTCCTCTATGATCTCCAGCAGTTATGGCTCCTCAAAGGCTATAAAAGGAAGACTTGGGAGTGCGTCAAAACAATCGCCGATCCAGCGCAAAAAGGCCTAGTGACTCTACCATTTTCAAAAGTCTCTCCTCCTTCATAAAAAAGGTGAGAATCAAGCAGTAGTGGATGCTTCTCTTTAGACCTGGGCGACAGCTTCTAGAAGGAAGCCTTTGTTCCTCTCACCAAGAAGGAAGGACAGAGTTTGTCTATGCTGTTTTGAAGCAGACTTCTCTGATTAATCATTTTTCCTTAATAATGATGATGAACTACGAAGACTGACAGAAGAAGCCAGATTGTAGACCTTTCCAATTCCTTCTCCAGAAGCTCTTGAAGACAGCAGACTCCTCTTCTCTCCCTTCAATGTATATTTCCATTATTTTGGTCTCCTAAGCCTGACGAGGGGGTTGTATAAAAGAAAATTTTGTAAACAACATGCACTCGACATAGAAGCAACGAAGAACCCATGTAAACAAAAGCGGAGATCATGATTCTTATTATGCAAGAAAATATTCGCGTGAGTCTTCTTTACATCTTTCTATAACGTTCAAAATATGAAATAAAACAAGTTTCTACACTAGAACCTTCATTTTACCCTTTTCCTTTTCATCCCCTTTTTTGGGCGAAACAGTGTGGAAAAACTTGCTTAACAAAGAAAGGGCCCGTCCATCGGGATCACAACTTCCCACTAAGTAGAGGTAAACGTGAATTATAAAGAAGGACTTTTTGTGAGGGACGAAACGATTTTCTGAGTTTGTGCTTGTCATGGGAAACCTTGGTCTGTTCTTTATAAATACAAGCACTTTGATAAGCCTCATTGCGAATCTCTTCCAACTCATTTAATTGGAGCTTCCTCTTAATTCCAGCTTTCTCCATATCAAAGTTTAGCTGTTTTATTGCCCAATATGCCTTATGTTCCAATTCCACCGGAAGGTGGCAAGCTTTTCCATAAATCAGTCGGTATGGAGACATGCCTATTGGAGTTTTGAATGCAGTGCGGTAAGCACATAAAGCATCTGCTAGTTGCAGGGACCAATCTTTGCGAGTAGGGTTTACTGTGGTCTTTAATATACGTCTGATTTCCCGATTCAAGACCTTAACTTGCCCACTGGTCTGTGGGTGATAGGAAGTAGCCACTTTGTGTGTAATTCCGTATTTTTTCAACAAAGCCTCGGTTACATGATTACAAAAGTGGGTAGCTTCATCACTAATGATGGCTCGTGGGGTCCCAAATCTAGAAAATTTATGCTCTTTCAGAAATTTCTTGACTACAGTCACATCATTTTTTCATCATGGGATAGCTTCAATCCACTTGGACACATAATGAACAGCTACTAAGATATAGTGATATCCAAAACTTGGGGGAAACAGTCCCATGAAATCTATACCTCAAACATCAAACAATTCAACGATCAAAATTGGGTTCAGGGGCATCATGTTCGTTTTTTAAATGAAACCCAATTTTTGACAGTTTGCACAGGGCTTGTAATATTCACGAACATCCTTAAAAAGGGTGGGCCAGTAAAAACCGCAATGCAGAATCTTAAAGGCAGTCTTTTTAGAAGAGAAATGGCCCCCACAAGCCTGCGAGTGATAGAAGGAGATGACACTATTTTTCTCATCATCTGGCACACACCTCCTAATGATTTGGTCTTGGCAATATTTAAACAAGTATGAGTCATCCTAGAAAAAGTTTCAGACCTAAGAAAAGAATTTATCCCTATCCTGTTTTTTATGATGTTTTGGAACTGTGCCTATTGCAAGATAGTTGGCAATGTCTGCATACTAGGGTAATTGGGATACTGCGAACAACTGTTCGTCAGGGAAGTTGTCCTAGATGGGTGTGGATTCCAAAGATTCAAAAATGACAAGTCGTGATAGGTGATCTGCAACTACATTTTCTACTCCCTTTCTATCACAGATTTCGATATCAAATTCCTAGAGTAGAAGGATCCAATGAATGAGGCGCGGTTTAGCATCCTCCTTAGAAAGAAGGTATTTCAGCGCCAAATGATCGGTGAACACAATGATCTTGGATTCTAGCAAGTATGAACAGAATTTGTCTGGCACAAAGATCATAGCCAATAACTCTTTTTTTTTTTGTGGTGTGATAATTGATTTGTGTGCTATTCAAAGTCCAGCTTGCATAATAAATCAAGCGAGGTTTCTTTTCTTTACGTTGCCGCAACACAGCCCCAACCACATAATTACTTGCATCACATATGAGTTCAAAGGGCAGACTCCAGTCAGGCAGTTGCATAATTGGAACAGAGTCAGCATCCCCTTTAGCTTGGTGAAAGCTTCGTGGCATACCTCAGTCCACTTAAATTGAGCATCTTTTAAAGAAGGTTGCACAGTGGTCTAGAGACAGCGTTGAAATCTTTTATAAATCTTCTGTAAAAGCCTGCATGCCCTAAGACCGATCTAATATCTCGAACGATTTTTGGGACAGATAGATTTGAGATAGATTTGAAATCAAATCTATTTTTGACTTGTCAACTTCCAGTCCCTTGGATGAAACAATATGGCCAAGGACTATTCCCTGGCGAACCATGAAGTGACATTTCTCCCAATTTAACACCAAGTTCTTCTCTTCGCATCTAACAAGGACCTTTTCCAAATTACTTAAGCAGTCTTCGAAAGAATTACCAAAAATGGAGAAATCATCTATGAAGACCTCGAGGAAACGCTCTACAATGTCACTGAATTTGCTCAGCATGTAGCGGTGGAAAGTAGCGGGAACATTGCACAGTCCAATGGGCATTCGCCGGTAGGCGAAAGTTCTGAAGGGTACATGTGAATGTGGTTTTCTCTTGGTCCTCAGGGATGATTTCTATGTGGTTGTATCCTGAGTATCCATCTAAGAAGAAGTAGTATGGGTGGCATGCTACCCTTTCCAAGATTTGGTCCAAAAAGGGTAGAGGAAAATGGTCCGTATGTGTGACTGCATTGAGCTTTCTGTAGTCAATACATACCCTCCAACATGTGGATATCTAGGTCAGGATGAGTTCATCCTTAGCATTCTTGACTACAGTGACCCTGACTTTCTTTGGTACGACTTGGGTAGGGTTAACCCACTGCCGATCCGAGATCAGATAGATGTTACCCACGTCCAGAAGTCTTAAAACCTCAGCCCTAACCACCTCCTGCATAGTGGGGTTGAGCTGGCGTTGCATTTGTCTGGAAGGTTTTACATTTTCTTCCAGGTAAATATGGTGCATACACACATAAGGGTCAATGCCTTTAATATCAGCCACAATGCATGTTATTACACCCCTTGTGCTGCTTAAGTATTTCCATTAATTGCACTTCTTGGTCATTATCTAGGTGCACAGAAATGACAACTGGGAACGTTTTGTCATTCCCTACATATGCATACTCGAGGTCAACTGAGAGGGGTTTCAACTCAGGTTTGGGTGGCCTCACCTAAGAGGGAAGAGACTTAGACCCTGACGGTACTAACTCCTCAGCTTTCAAGTCCCACAAACTACTGGCCATCTGAATAGTGTCTTCTTCAATGTCAAGAGAATTGGGCAAATTAGAGTCAAAGGGGCACAAGGAATTGGGGTCGGTGGACTCTGCAAGAGATTATTGAACAATGGCCTCAATCATGTCAATCTCTTCAAAATCAGAACCATCCTCCCGCATTGGTTTGCACACATTGAAAACATTAAGCTCAATGGCCATGTTTCCAAAAGAAAGCTTCATTACCCCGTTTCAGCAATTGATAGTGCATTTGAAGTGGCTAGGAAGGTCCAACCAATCTTACCGGAATTTGAGCATTAGGGTTTGCCACGAGTTCAGTATCCAAAACGATGAAGTCCACAAGAAAGTAGAACTTCTTTATTTGTACTAAGACATCCTTCATCATCCCCCTCGGTTTCTTTATTTATCTGTCAGCGAGTTGAAGAGTGACCTGGGTTGGTTTCAACTTGCCTACCCTTTTCTTATAAGGGCAATAGGGCAAAAGGTTTATTGGAATTAATACATACTGATGTGTGTGGACCCATAAATGTTAGAGCCAGAGGAGGATATGAGTACTTCATCAATTTCAAAGATTATTACTCAAGATATGGATACATATACCTTATGAACCGCAAGTCCGAAGCTTTTGAAAAGTTTAAAAATTTCTAGCAGAAGCGGAAAAACAATTAGGTAAGAGTATCAAGACTCTTTGAGCAGATCAAGGAGGGGAATATCTCTTTGCTAATTTTATGGCATACTTACCAGAGAATGTGATTCTATCCCAGTTGTCTGCTCCTGGAATGCCTCAATAGAATGGATAGCGGAAAAAATGAACCGAACTCTTTTAGATATAATCAGGTCTATGTTGAATTTTTCAGGATTGCCTATATCCTTTTGGGGACATGCCTTGGATACTCCAATGTACATATTAAACATCGTACCATCTAAGTCTGTACCTAAGACTCCTCAAGAGTTGTGGTTCGGGCGAAAGCCTAGCCTACAACATTTGCAGATTTGGGGTTGTCCGGCAGACGTGCTGAAGGTTAAGACGGATAAGTTAGAATCGAAGTCGGAAGTATGCACATTCGTAGGATATCCTAAAGGAACTAAAGGTTGGTTATTCTATAATCCCAGAGAGCAGAAAGTGCTTGTCAGCACCAATGCGGTTTTTCTGGAAGAAGATTATAAGATAGACAGGAAATCTTTAAAAAATGTGATCTTGGAAGAGATTCAAAAGCAATCAATTCCAAACCAAATATGACCGAACTTGAGGAAGAATTGCCCTTACCAGACCCAGTAGTTACACCAGTATCTTGTCGTAGTGGGCGGGTTGTTAGACCCCCTGACAGGTTCTCGTTCTTAGGAGAGTCTTACGAGGTAGTCTCGGAAGAACTAGAACAAGATCCCTATAACTATGATGAAGAAATCAATGATATAGATTCGGGACGTTGGCATGATGCTATGAAAGCTGAGATGGAGTTTATGTACTCCAATTAGGTCTGGACACTTGTGACTTGCCTATCAATATTAAACCTATTGGGTGCAAGCGGGTCTACAAGAGAAAAAGAGGAAAGAGGACCAGATGGAAGAGTGGAGACATTTAAGGCCAGGCTTGTTCCGAAATGGTATACTCAGAAATAGGGTATCGATTATGAGGAAACATTCTCACCAGTAGCCATGCTTAAGTCCATCCAGATACTTTTATCCGTTGTGGCTCATCTCGATTACTAGATTTGACAAATGGATGTCAAAACGGCTATTCTCAACGACTATCTTGAGGAAGACATCTATATGATGTAGTCAGACTGTTTTGTAGCTAAAAACTAAGAAACAAAGAGTTTGCAAGCTGCATAAGTCCATTTATGGACTGAAGCAGGTATCCCGAAGCTTGAACAATCGTTTTGACAAGGCAATTAAGTCATTTGGTTTTTTTTAGAATCCGGATGAGTCAAGTGTGTTTATGAAAAGTGAAGGAGGCATGGTAGTTTTTCTAGTGTTATATGTCGACGACATCCTTCTCCCCGGGAAAGACATAGGAATGTTGTCAACGGTAAAACTTTGGTTGGCTAAGACTTTTGATATGAAGGACTTGGGAGAAGGTAGCTACATGCTAGGGATCAAACTACATTGAGACCAGAAAAATAGGATGATTGACTTATCCCAAGCTGCGTACATAGATAAGGTACTAGTACAGTTCACTATACAGGACTCTAAGAAGGGTATCACATCTTTTAGGCATAGAGTGCACATTTCCAAGGACCAGTGTCCCAAGACACCAGAGGAAAAGGAGCAGATGAGGTCGATACATATGCTTCGGTTGTTGGTAGACTCATGTATGTTATGCTATGTACTAGACCGGATATCCGTCACGCAGTTGACCTAGTCAGCAGAGATTAGTCTAACCCAAGTCCCGACCATTGGATTGTTGTAAAGTGTTTTCTCAAATACTTGAGAAGGACTAGAGATAACATATTGATTTACGGCAGTGATGAGATGATTCCAGTTGGATACACAGATTTTGACTTCATGTCAGACAAGGACTCCAGGAAATCCAACTCTGGTTATGTGTTTATGCTTGTCGGCGGAGCTATTAGCTTAAGGAGTATTAAACAAGAATATATAGTTGACTCCACCTCGGATGCTGAATATGAAGCGGCTTGTGAAGCAGCTAAGGAAGCAGTATGGCTCAAAAGATTTCTTTATGGAACTTGGAGTGGTACCTTTGGCGTGACAGCTGCTTACAGTTTACTGTGACAGCAGCGGGGCAGTCGCTTAGTCCAACGAACCCATGAGCCATAAAAGCAAAAAGCATGTATAGAGGGATCATCACTTGGTCAGAGAGATTGTGTAGAAAGGTGATATTGCAATCACTAAGATTGCCTCTACAGACAATCTGGCAGATCCCTTTACTAAGCCTTTGACCACCAAAGTCTTTGAGCAACAAGTAGACGGGATGGGCATGAGTTGCAATCCTGACTAGCATTGAGCCCAAGTGGGAGATTGTTAGATTGTATGGTCTCAATCCATTTAGATGATGTAATAAATTGATTCATTTCTTTATTTATCAATAAAATCCTGCTTTCCTTTCATGAGAAGAATGGTGTTTTATTACTTAATGCACATAACCAATACATATGACATGTTAGTTTATGAGATGAACCGGGTCCCATTAGTATAATAAATGTGATATGTGTCTGGAAGAGATTCACATATGGGAGACGTTTGTCATAAATCTTATACTTAAATATCTTCACAACTAGTGATGAGACTGGGTATCTCATTTGATAAGCTTGCTGCATTTTGATCATTATGAGATAGTGTGATTTTTGTTGATCATCAGAATGTAAGATTCTGGATCATGGTGCTGGTACATTAGATGTATTGAAGGACCATGAGAAGCACCTTATGGAACACTGTCTTTATTTGTTAGCAATAGGCTCTCAGTCCTGAGACATTGATGAACTCAAGTTTCTGTCTATTTATTTGCTTTGAGTCACCAATGAGTGAGGCCAACTGTAGGTCAACACGTCAGTGTCTTGGGTACATGGTAGTGGGATTGTGGCCACATTGAATGGTCAAGATGGAATCTATCAATATTATCCCTTTATACCATTTAATGAATTTATCATTAGTAAGTGCGCACCCATCTCAATTAAGAGTTAATTAGATTGTACTGATGATCACTGTGATTAATTGGATCTCAAGGATATTAAGATATTAATCTATTTTAGTGGATGGGACCAATTGATCCATGAATATTGATAGAGGGGTCTACTTGTGGTAATTGGGAAGTTTAGGGTCTTCTTTGTAATTTATTTCCTAAGACTGGAGTGCAATTGCATTTATATAGTGGAGTTATTTACAATTAACCGTGGGCCCGGATTGCACATGAGATGTGGGGTCGTGGTGTCATAGTTGGAGTCAGCTTTCTATGGAATCCCTAGTGGTTCCCACGCTAGCCCAAGTTATTAGGAAGTTACTAATCCTACTTGAACTCTGAAATGAAGGAATTAGAAAGTTACTATTTCTATTTGAAGTGAGACTTCTAATAGTGGTAAAAGTAAGTTACTAACTGTTGTGGAAGTTAGACTTCTATAATTATTAGAAAAAAGAAAGTTACTAATTCTTAATGGAAGTAGGACTTCTATTTTAAATAGTAAGAGGAGTTGTTTTGAAGTAATAAATAGTGGAGCAAAGGGCTTGGACGTCCACTGCTATTAAAAAAAAGGAGATTGACACCCAGCCTTTCTGAGTGCAAGTGTTGCACATCTCTTCTCCTTCCTCTTCTGGTTCTCTTCTGGATTGCTTAGAGCATCTATTTGGTTTTCTTTTGAAGATCCCACTATTCTTCCTGAGAAAAGAGATATGAAAGTGGGTCATAACGTGGAAGACAACAAGGTCTTAGAGATCCTAATTTGCTACAAGAAGGGTTCTTATTCAAGCTAATTAATTGTCTTCTTCTCAATTACAGTACAACCGAGCTCCCAAAGTATAATCTACTTCTTTATATGTTGTGGATTGTTTATTGTTGTACATGATTGATGAGATTGAGGGATTGCATCTTGGATGTATTTTATGACCTTATGGGTAGTTGATCCCTGAGTCAAGTGGGTTAAAAGTTTTGAAAACCTATCCATGAGGCCCACCTACTTCCAACAAGAGGGACCTGCATTGGTTACTTCGCATTAACTCTTAGGGTTCGGGTGTGGTTCGGCTGGGAAAGCCCCCTTCTCACTGATTTGAAGGGCATTGCTAAGTTGGCGAATTGAGGTTCTCACCTCTTTTTGAAAGTCTAGAAAGGATTGTTGATTGTTTTGAATGATGTAATTTTGAGTTTAAATTAAATTTGTCAGCAGATCCTCCAAAGACCTATTTTGAGAATGTGGAGGGGGTGGTGTGCATTGGGCTCCTTGTGTTGAGGGCTTAAAGTCACCACCTTGATGTGTAGGTCTTTGGAGGACCGGCTCCTGATTAGCATTGGGCCCATTCCTCCAACTGAAGTTGGGATGGTTCCTCCAGGTGGGTTTGTACGAGTTACTGAGTTGATTGTTGAACGGTCTCTGATATGCATTGGTAGCATTAGCCTGTTCCTGTAACACCTCTTTGAAAGCAGGGATTGTTAGGCAATCCTCTGAAGAATGGGTGTCACAGTCATAAATACCACACACGGCGAAGGGCTGTTTACTCCTCCCCATTTCTACGGCTTCAATTTTTCTGGTTAGGGAGGCTACTTTTGCATAGAGTTCCATTTCATCTTCCTGAAGTCGATATGTCCCCCCTCCCTTAGGATTATTCGATTGCCTTTGATTATTAATTCCATCCAAAGTGTCCCAATTTTGGGCACTTTCTGCAAGAGAATCTAAGTAATCCTATGCTTCATCTGGGTTTTTGCTCAAACTTTGACAGTTACACATCGTTTCAACGAATTGGTGCCTTCTAGAAATTAACCCATCATAAAACAGACCAATTACACGCCATGATTCGAATCCATGATGTGGGTAGGCTTGTAAGAGCTCTTTGAAGTGTTCCCAACACTTGAAGAAAGCCTCCTTTTCTTTTTGTTTGAAATTCATCATGTGTCTTCTCAAAGTATTGGTTTTGTGAAGCGCAAAAAACTTTTTCAAAAATTCTCGCACCATAACATTCCATGTGGTAATCGAATTGGGCTTAAGGGAATGCAACCATATTTTTGCCATCTCCTTCAGTGAAAAAGGGAATAATCTGAATTTGACTATGTCCTCCCCAATATTATTGAAATGTAAAGTGGCACGCACTTCTTTAAATTCTCTTAAGTTTGAGTACGCACTTTCTGAATCGAGGCCATGGAACTTAGGGAGTAATTGTATCACACTCGGTTTTATTTCAAAATTTCCCACATTGGGTGGGACGACCATGCAAGAAAGTGTGGTTGTCCGTGTGGGTTGAAAGAATTCTCATAAACTCCTAGCCCTTTGGCTAACCACACCATTATTATTTTTCTCATTCCGGCCATTCCGATCATCATTGTTATTATTATCATTCTCATTCCAGCTATTCCGGTCATCATTGTTGTTGCCACTACCGGACCCACTCGCCATTAGTGATGGTCTCAAAGAACTTGATGGATTTGGAGATTCAAGGTTTTCAATATTTCTCTTAATCGGAGACTCCTTCCATCTTAATATGTGCCCTGAATCTCTTTGCCAAGTTGGCAGGGGCCTATCTTTCTTTTGGGAATCTTGAAATTTCTTTTAAGAAAAAATGATGGAAATAAAGAAACTAACTTAGAACAGCAATTAACTTCACTAAAGGTCAAAAAGTTCACCTCGGCCCTTAACTCGGACTTATGAAGTTAACTTGACTAGGTTAGCCCCCAAGTCAGTGGTGAGGTCACAACGGTCCCGCTTAAAAACCACCTGCCTCGAATAGCTTAATTATTTCCCCTTTTGGGACAAGGTTATTATTAGGCATCGAGTTTAACCAAAGAACACAACTTTAGGCCTTAGTTTTACTTTCCTTCCTTGAGGAGTTAACTACTAAAAATAAATCCTAAAAAAAAAAAACGTTGGAAAATTTTGATAACTTTTTGGAATTTTCTAAAATTCAATGATGTGAGTTTCTAACATTCCATGCATGCACCTCCTATTTCTAGAATGATGCCAAAAGTAATGCATAATTTAGATAGGAAAGTTAAAAGGTTATCTTTAATGGCACTCCTCGGTAACGGTGCCAAAAACTTGATCGGACCCCCAAGTGCAAGGGTACGACTATAGTAATAACAGGTGAGACCGGGTCGATCCACAGGGAGCAATGTTGATTAAGAAACTTTCCAACTTTTTTAACCTGTCCTAATTAGAAATGAAATCTAACCAAAATAAGAAGCTAATCAAATTATATCAACTTGTCTAAAATAACTAAATGAAAAAATTTTAATTATAATTATTTCCAAAAATAAAATACCTATTATACTAGAGGAAACCTACACTAAGAAATCCTAGAATATCTAAAAAACCTGCAAAAGAGCACACAAATCAAACAACCAATTTAATATGAAAAATCAAAATAAAATTTCCTAAATTAGATCCTACTTACCAAAATAAATTATAATGAAAATATAAATGGTTTATGAGGTCCTAAAAGCAAACAATGCAATTTTAGACAAGTTCCTAAAAATCTGATGCATGTTGAAAAATTCTTAAGTATAAAAAACCTTGTGCACAGGCCTGTTTTCATTGGACTGTACGATCGGCCTAAGAAGATATAAACCTAAATCTAATGGTTGGAATATTAACTTGGATGATGCATGAACACAACAAAGAAAATAGAAGTGAAAAAAGAATTAAGATGAAAAAGATATGTCAACCTAAAGATGCCTAGTTGAACTAGTTATGCTCTTGAAATCTGGTACAACCTTGCTGGGTACCCCTGTTTGTGCTTCTAGTTGACATGGTTTTTGAGTTATCTTTCGTTGAAATTTTGGATTTTCAAAGTTGTCACGCCCCCGAACCGGGATCCTAGGGGAGCGTGAGGGGGATGATTATATTTCTCCCAAGATCCGCGTGTGTGGGGATCCACAATCACAACACTTTTTGAATATTTCTGCGGAAGCTTTTGTGGCAATGCGACCCGGAGTCCGTGGACATCATCGGATTCCGCGTCGCATAGAACCCCTAGCATAAAGCCATCATTTTATGAACCATATCAGACTGGAATAAACCAACATAAATAAAATACAGAGCTGACAGTAACAGGATATTACATTTCCATATATGTTCAAGTTACAAGTATCAATGTGCATTAATTACAATCCCAAGAAAGGCTAATAAAAGCCGAACAATACAAACTAATATCCACTACCCACATGTGACGTGTCTCCGATGTCAAGCACAATGTCTACAGGACATAGCCGACAAGACAACCTGCAACTCATGGCTCCACAGCCAACAACTCTCAGCTCGGGGCGGGAAACTGAACCTGAGTACCACAATAGTGGGTCAAACACGACGGTTTGGCAAACGGATGAAAAGACATAACAATATAGAAAATACCTTGAAAATCATTTAAACCTGTCAAAGCATTAGTTTCATAAACAAGAGAAACATTTGATCAATTACATATGCAATATAAAAACATGTAAGGTATCCAAGGAAACGGGAAACAGACAAGATGGCAATCCACACATAGCTAAATCTTCTATCACCGAAGTGACAAGAGTATATCGGGATGTTGTCTCAGTCACCGAAGTGAGGAGATGCAACATAAGTAACATATACATATATAATACAATACAGGACGGGACCACGGTAGCGAACCGGGTATCGGGACAAGACCACGGTAATAACCGGGTAGCGGGATCCAAGACTGCAGCTGGCGGGACGGGAAAGGGTCTCCAAGTCGGTCGATCAACCGGCAAGGAAAGCCAAGCTTAGTGGTGCCGACTCATAGGTCAAATCATGTAAAACAAGTCATGTACAAATCATGTTTAATGCACTTTAATAAACGGGCGGGACGGGGTGCTCAAAAGCATTAATTTCATTTTCAAACGGGAAGTGCATGTCGGGGCTAGCAAAAGCTTTCGTTTCAAATTCAATGTTTTCGGGAATGATAAATCACATTTCTTGAAATTCGGGACAAGTATCGGGATTCGATACAAATCAAGTGAATAAGGACCCCGTATGTCTATTGTGATGATTACTTGGTACTCCTTGAGTTTAGAGACATTCCGGGCTCTTTATGCACCTTAGGGATTCAAACCCTAATCGTATTTTAATTAAACAAAACCTAAGACAGATGGGATCCTAAGCACAATGTTAATCTAGTAGTACCTTACAACCTACTCATTCGTCGAAGGGAAAACGGATTCGCGATACCCAAACAACCCAAATTTCGCGTTTAGATAAAAGAAAGGATATCCCATCGTTCCGTTCCGTTCAAGATTGAACTAGGTTAAGTACCGATACGACCGGATTAACCGTGAGGAAATGACGGTTCAACCATCCTCAAAAGAAGTCCAATGGGTCCACAAGAGGGTCACTAGATTCCATCTAAAGTCCATTTAATCATAAGGGAAACAGTCAGTTTTCTGCAGGGTTCCAGTTGGGCCGGTCGACCTGGCCCATGGCCGGTCGACCGCGTACACAGGGGTTGTAAAAATAAATGGGTCAACAGTGTTCTTGTCAGGCTCCAGGGAGCCTGACCTCTGTGTCGCCGGTCGACCGCGCCTCTTGGCCGGTCGACCGCGTACACTGCGTAACTGAGAGTCCCGCAGTTCAGCAGGCTGCCCAGCAGGGGGGCCTGTTGCAGTGTCGCCGGTCGACCGCGCCTCTTGGCCGGTCGACCGCGTACACTGCGTAACAGAACCCAGGTTCTATTACAGCAGTGCAGTGGTCTATCCATTTCTTCCATTCTTTTCCACCTTCTTTCCAAACCTGATTAGCAATTCAATATATGTATAAAACAAGCTATCAAGACTCTCAAATGTGCATTTATTTCCAATCTAAACAAGTCATTAATAACACAAAATGCATGGTGAAATCATAATGCATTTTATCAAAACTCATTCAAATGTAAAAGGATCAAATCATCCACTTGCCTTGGGTCTTTAATTGTCGCGACCCCAAACCGGGGGTCGTGAGGGAGGGGTGATTAAATTTATTTTTATTTCTCCCAAGATCCGCGTGTGTGAGGATCCACAATCACATCACTCTCTGAACATTTCTGCGGAAGCTTTCGTGGCAATGCGACCCGGAGTCCGTGGACATCATCGGATTCCGCGTCGCATAGGGCCCCTTTAGCATAAAGCTATCATTTTATAAATCATATCAGACTGGAATACACCCACATATAAATTACAGAGCTGACGGTAACAGGATATTACATTTCCATACATATTCAAGTTACAATTATCAATGTGTATTAATTACAATCCCAAGAAGGGCTAATAAAAGCCGGACAATACAACTAATATCCACTACCCATTTGTGACGTAACTCCGATGTCAAGCACAATGTCTACAGGACATAGCCGACAAGACAACCTGCAACTCGTGGCTCCACAGCCAACCAAACTCTCAGCTCGGGGCGGGAATCTGAACCTGAGTACCAACATAGTGGGTCAAACACGACGGTTTGGCAAGAGAATGAAAAGATACCACAATATACAATAGATGAAATACCTTGAAAAGCATAGAAATCTGTTTAAACAAGAACTCTAATAAAACCGATAAATCATTTGCTGTAAAACAAGTAAACAAGATAAGACATATGAGGTAACCAAGGAATCGGGAATGACAAGGTGGCAACCACAAGAAGCTAAGTCCTCTATCGCTAAAGCGATAGAGCAATAACTAGGCCCTGATCTCAGTCACTCGAGGTGAGGAGAAACAGGGGATCTCATATAGATACATATACATATACAATACTATACATGACCACGGTAGCGAGCCGGGCATCGGGGGACCACAGTAGCAATCTGCGGCATCGGGACAAGACCACGGTAATGACCGGGTAGCGGGATCCAAACTGCAGCTGGCGGGACAAGAGGGGGATCTCCAAGTCGGTTGATCAGACCAACAGGGTTATCCAAGCTTAGTGGTGCCGACTCATAGGTCAAATACAATCGAGACAATGCAAGCAATTCAAGTACGAGTACATAATCAAACGGGCAAGACGGGGGTGCTCAAGGGCACACTGACATATCATGTGGTGCAATGCACTTCAGGTCAAGTAACTGTTTCAAGTGTACAATAATACTTTCGGGAAAACCATTCATGTAATGCAAGGCTTGGAAATAGAGAAATATTGTGAACTATGCTAAATCAGGAAAGACAATGATTTTAAGATCTATTTGAGTGAATAGGGGTCCGTATGTCGATCATAGATATGAATTGGTACTCCTTGAGTTTGAAGACATTCCGGGCTCCTTATGCACTTTTACGCTTTTCAAAACTTAAAATGAGCTTATGATTATAACTAGATGTTATGATAAGGAAATCAAGACTATAAATGGTCCGTCCTAATTATGATGTTAATTCGGAGACATCGAGCAGCCTACTCAGTCATCGAAAGGAATAGAATTCGCGATAACTAAGGAAAAAGTCTTGTATTTAGATATAAAGAAGATATCGCGTCATTCCGTCCCGTTCAAGATTGAAATGAAGTGAACATCGATGTCACCCAGCCAACCGTGAGGAGCATCGGCTCAAGACGTCCTCACGCATGGTCAAATGAGTCCAAAAAGGGTAGCCAAGGTCCCACCTAAAACCAAGAAAAGAAAGAAAAATATAAAAAAAATCTCAAAACCCACTGGACTCAATCTGAGTCCTCCGATCGATCGGACCGAAGGTCCGATCGATTGGCTAAAATTTTCTGAACAGGGTCCGATCGATCGGCTAAAATTTCTACACAGGGCCCGATCGATCGGCCCAAAAACCCTTACAGTTAAAGACAGTCCGATCGATCGGTCTGCACGTCCGATCGATCGGACCTGGGCGTGCAGCAGTTCCGGGAACTTGGTTTCTTTTTCTCCCTTTTTCCTTTCCTTCCAACACATGATTAACCAAGGAAAACTATGAACAAGATGACTTAATTACATGCTTCCAAGACATTAAATGAGGTTATCAAGAGGTATAAAGATCATTTATTACAACCATGGAAAAATCAATAAAGGAAATCAATGAAAGCATAAAAATCCATAAATGCTACCAAACCATTTGAAACTTAAAAACATCCAACATTCACTTGCCTCAAGCCTTCAATTAGTGATAAAACCAGCTCTAATCACACTTGCAAGCCAAGAACAAGATCTCTACAAAAACCCCCAAAACAAACCCTAAAATGGGTCAAAACAAGAAATAAGAAGAGAGAGCTTTCAAGAATGAAAATGGGGCTTCTCAAGGATCAAAAGAACATGAATCTAAAAGATTAGGGAGAGATCTTACCAATAGGTTCTCCAAATGGACAAAGCAAGCTAAATGAAGACCTTGGAGAGAAGAGATTCCTCCACAAATGGTACCAATAGGAAGCTCTTGAGGTGGGGAAGAAGATGATGTAACCTTTTGAGATGATGGTGCAAGATTTGGTGAGGATTAGAGATGAAGAAGCAAGAAGGAGAAGAAGAACTTGCTAGAGAAAAGAACCCTAGACTCAAATGGCTGGAAAAATGGAGAAGGAAGAAAAGACATGGATTTTTCTTATAACCAATGAGAGTGGGCTCCACCACTTAAGAACCTAAAAAGGCCAAAATGGTGGTTTTCGGGACTTCGGATGAAATCGACGAAGAAGGAAGAAATGATCGTCGAAATATCTAGTTTCTAAAAAGTCTATGTTTCGCGGGTTTCGGGAATATCAAGTTTTGGGTACAGATTTGGTGTGAAAAGACTGTTTTGCCCTCAAAGCTAGAAAAGTCAAGTTTCGGGGTTCGGGACGGGAACAGGATCAACATGAAAGTTGAAGCTATCAGCAAAACAAGTAAATCGGGATGAAATACAAATCAAGAACAAAACGACTAAATCGGGAAAAAATACAAATCAAGAAAACCAAGATAAAATCCCAAGTACACGTCAAGTCATAAACAGGGTACCCCCAAAGGGCCCCACACTAAAACCAAGACACTCAAAATATCCCCCAAAGCTATAACAAAGCTATTTTAAATCCAAATTAAACAAAAACCACGAGACACACTTAGAGCTAAACACAGCTCCAAAAACACTAATCTGGGCCTCTCGGGTCGGGGTCTCACATTAATCAATGAAAAAACCAGCTCTAATCACACTTGCAAGCCAAGAACGAAATCTCTACAAAAACCCCCAAAACAAACCCTAAATGGGTCAAAACAAGTAATAAGAAGAGAGAGCTCTAATAATGAAAATGGGGCTTCTCAAGGACCAAAAAGAACAT
>QPKB01000199.1:0-57054 GCA_003546025.1 Camphora micrantha
CTATGTTTCATGCAGATCTGGATTGAAAATAAACAGATGGAAATTATGGAAACCTGACTCTGCCTATGTGTTGTAATTAAGGCCTTTTCTTTGATAATTTCATGGACTATTAGACAAAGATTTGTTGGAACTTCTGCTTCAGGCCTTCAGCTATTATTGGAACTTGATGCAATACCTTTCTAGCTTATGATTTTATTTTTATTTTTATTTTTTATGTTGCTTGTTGCTTTGTTTTTGTATTTTTCGTAGTCATTTAAATCTTTTTTTGGGCAGTTTTATAAGGGAATCATTTACCATTTGAAATGAAAGAAGGAAAAGAAAAGAAAAGAAAATGTATTTTGTGAAATTTTTTCCCTGTGGCCATATAATAATATCAGTATCTTTTTTTTTTATTGCATTGGAAGATGAGTCAGGCAACTAGTGTCTTTTCAGATATGAATGGTATATATTTGGAAGAAATAAATTAGCATATGAAACTGTATTGAAATCTGTATTGAAATGCATGGTTCTCTCTCTCTCTCTCTCTCAAGACAGCGTCTGTACCTTGTATAAGTTTGTAAGAGGTTTTATCTGATTCTGTTGCAGGTTAGTCTAAGTGCATTTGCTTTCTTGTTCTCGGAGCTTGTGCAGTATAATCAGACTCAGGTTGACAATATTGCAGAGTTAGAGCGAAGGTGATGAAATACAATAATATACTAGCTGCTGCTCCTTTTGAACATTCGCAAATGATCTTTGGTCATCTTGAATAAAGGCTCAAACTTCATTCTTCTATTGTGATATGAACCTACACAACACAATGAGCTCAATTTTCATCCTATTGTTAAATTTGCTTGACCCCAAATCTTAGATTATGGGGACATGGCCATTTAACTAAGCTTGTAACAGTTGTTGCATGTATTATATATGTCTGTGTGCCCCTTCAGGTAGTTTATATTTCTTATTGTTTGTGATCTATGTGTAGTAAAATCTAAATATGGCTATATTTTACAGATAAGTTGATCTTGTATATTGCCAGTCGAATCAAATTCCTACTTTTAGTTTTAGTGCAAAAGAAAAAAAAAGGAAAAGAGGAAAAAATCTCTCCTCCTCTTTCCTTAACTCTGAAAGGAAAACATGTTGACAAGTGGATTCACTGCACATAGAGAGAGAGAGAGAGAGAGAGAGAGAGAGAGAGAGAGAGAGAGAGAGAGAGAGAGAGAGAGTCTATGCACCCACTTAATATGATGTGTAACATGCACCCACTTAATATGATGTGTAATACTGGGGTGAGTTTGAATTAGATTAGGATTAGGGCATAGGTTAAGTATTCTCTATCAATGACATGAAATTAGGATCGTCCTGGTGATGTGGTGAATATCTCTGTGGGTGATTTTATGTAGTGACCACGGATATAGAAATTTCTCCTTCTGATACACGTTAGATGAAATGATTCTCTTGGACATTTCGTAGATCAATTTTTGGTACTTTCAAATGAAGTACAATACCCTGTTGAATGCATCCGTCAATTGTTTTTTTTTTTTTTTTTAAACTAGAAAGAAAATGAATTGTTTCCATTGTATTGGACGCTTACAGCCAAGGGTCTATTTGCACAGTGAAAGGAAATTTTTTATACTGTTCCAAAAACGAAATATTCTCATAGGAGTAACATTTCTCTAACAATGGTCTGCAGGTAGTCTAGCGCCTGCCTTGTCAGTTTGTGCTTGGGATTGCTTTGTGCTTGAGAAATGAGGGTAGGCACAAATCTGATGCGGCCATTGTGAAAGAGAGGTTGCTTCCCATGAGAAGATTTACTTGTACCCAAACAAATAGGCTCTAAAGTTTTATTGCTAAAGTTTGTACCTATTTTCTTAGAATTAGGAAGTCTAATGCTGTTGTTTGAGTTGTAGTTAATGGCTAGCTTAAACCTATGTTTGGCTAGAAGGGGTTAGAGTATCACGGGGAAAACATATTGGAACTGTCTATTGAATTATTTATGTGTTATTGTTTTGTTCTACTTCTGTTAAGAGGCTACCTTTTTTAGGTGGCCTTTTTTCTTTTTTGCCCCTTCTTCGCATATCCCATATGTTTTTGTTATGATAGTCTAAGTGTCACGACCGGACATCCAGGGCCCTCGAATCCAGCATCGCGATCAACAAGAATCACATTCACTTCACAAGTCAAATCAATAAGCGCATAATTATTCAAGCATTTACCTAAATAAATCAAACCTTTTAATTAATAGTCTTAGTCCGATAATAATGAAACAGTTTAACAATACTAAATGAAACAATATATAACAGTTTTTATTGGTCAAAAGAAAACAAACTAAAAGCAGCTAAGGCTATTCCTTCAAAGCTAGTGAGTCTTGATGTTGCTTGCCACAAATATTGAATCCTATTGCTTGATCATCATGTTCCTCTTCCATGTCTAGGTTCTGGTTACCTAGATTGGGACAATCCACAAATCAGTTCAGATTCGAATAAATTTCCTTCTTCTCAACACTTATAACAAGGTAGCTTGAAATCAGCCCGTTACATGAATTCAGGATTTTTTATGCCCCGCACTGTTCGATTGTGTAAAGGCAATTGCATAACTAGCCCTTTATAGGTTTGAGATGCTTCCACAATCATAAAAGGTCAAAACATATCTCTATCAAATGCAATAGGTGGTATGTGATTGTGAAATCAAACATAGTTTATAAACCAACGTAGAATCATGTAACAGATCAGATTCACACAAGTAGCATAAAGGAATCTGCAATTTAGCATAAACGCAATAATCAAATTCTCATTATATAGTGAATTAGTGATGCCATCTATATAAATTTCTGATGAACCTAGAATCACCATTAAACCTAGGTCAAGCATAGTCATGATGAAAACCTAATACATCAAACCAATGAAATCAGCAAAATAGGCCTTCAAACAAGTCACAAACCCAAATAGATTTCAGTTATGGCTCCAACACCCAATTTCCATGGTCCGATTGAACCCTAGACCCTAAGTGGGGTTTGGTCAATCATATAGATCCCAAATCCAAGTTTGGGCCAACCAGGAATTACATGTTGGCATTCGGCCAACATAAAGGTACTATCTTCTTGTTCGGATTTACATGAAAACCCTACTTCAACTTAAGTACAACAATCAATTATCAAAACTCATAATTCAAGATCATCCAACATCCACCATTCATTCAAAAATTGCATAATACATCAATCAAATACCTTAACATTAAATAAACATCCTATGAATGGCAATTAATGGTTTCATGTAGTTTACCCAAAGCCACAAAGCCTAATGATGGTTTGGCAAAACCCTAACCCCATGTATGGGGTTCGGCCATCATCAAAACCCCAAAGGAAGCACTGAGCCATGTGTTTTGATATCCTCCACATTCTATATCAATTAATAAACAGCTTCTTGCTTACCAACAATAAAATAAAACAAATAAACCCACGTCCACTGTTCAATCATCAAAACTCTAGATCCCAACTAGCAAAGATACTTATCTAAAGGAAAACAAAGTAGACTAGGGAAATCTACTCACCTTGTGTATGCTCTAGTTGCTATAACAACTTGAGGAATGCTATATGTCATCAATCACCACTCTAAATTGCTGGTTCTTCTCTTCCCCTTCTAGTTCTCTCTAGGTTTAGGGTTTTCTATGAGTAGAGTTGCCAATGAAAGAGAATAAAAGAAAAAGAGGAACAGGGTTTATATGGTTGTACAAAGCACTAAGGCTGCCTGGAAATTTGTGCAAAGGGAGAATCCCTCTTGGTTTACATGGCAAGTCCTCATGGGACAAGGGGTTTTGTGTGCACAGCACGAGAGACACACATGGGTCCCATCTCTTCCTCTTACAACTCAATCCCATTAACTTAAAGCCAATGGTTCCTAACTATTAGGGCCCAATAATCATTAGGATTGAAACTCTTAATAGAATTAATATTCACACAATGTACATTAAAAAGAGATCCTATTATTCCAAAATTCAAGGGACAAGCACAATAATAAAAAAAATAACTAGGCACCAAAATATTCGAACCCCCAACTTGGGTTCAAGGTATTACACTAAGCCCTTGCTGTACGAAAATATGCTAAATTAATTTTGTGTTTGTGATGTTTCAATGTTTGATATTACTCTTTCCACACATCAAGGTATTCACTGCTGAACTTTGTTTCTTGTTGATCTTGCTTATTTCCAATATTTCTAGGGAACTGTAGATAATGTATCTTTTGCAGTAGAGATAATATAACTTTTTAGAGATTGAGCAGGCTAGAGGATGCAGGCTATGCTGTTGGTGCGAGAGTTCTAGAGCTACTTTGTAATCGAGATAAGGTACAGTAGATTCTTTTGTGGCAAGCTATAATACTTTCTTTTGCGTGGCCCTTGTATTTGGGTGGCTTGGTAGCAACATTTGGCAAATGGGATGGTATCACTTAGTTCTGTGTGACAAATAACAATTTGTAATGTCAAAAAACTTTGGTTTCGACAAAATTTATGTACCAGATAACTAAAGAATTTGGAAACAATTCTTTTGACCAACTGTCGGATGTGATTTCTGATCCCGTTTGAGGGCAAAACACTATTCATAAGAAGCAATTTGTTTAATAACAACCAATTCCAAGGATTCCCGACTATTCCAAGGAATGGTAAAAACTGTGGCCGTAACACTGATTGATCGCCTCCGAATTTGGAAATCGTGGGGTCTACTCATCACTATGTCACTGGCAGCATGTGATGGTCTCATCCAGATCAATTTGGGTCATTTTAGGGTCAATCCATCTAATAATAATAATAAAGATAAATGAAGAGAAAATTCCATGCATTTAAAAATTGAATGAAAGAATTAAGTTTAAGGCAATGGTAATAAAGTAAGAAAAAAAATAAAAATAAAAGGGGGGCATTTGCCAATATTTCATTGAGGGGGATCAATTCTGATTCACCGGATACCCACTTTGAATCCCTTGCCAAAAGAAAGGGGTGGGCTCATTTTCATGAAAAATGCTCATGATGATATTCAAAATCTGTTCAAAATTTTGTACTAACATGAATGGACAAAATATGAAATTTGAAGGGTCCGAAAGTCATTTCTGATCCAATACATGGGGGATGGTTGCCATGGTTGCCTAAAGACAGGGCCATAAAGTTATCACTTTGTGAGGCAGAAGGCCGGTTTAGAGAGGGGCGGTGTCACGAAAGCACGTCTTAAAAGCAAAGCATTTTCTCTTAATGCCGTGCAATATGTAGAAAATAAAGTGATTAATATTTTCAGGCATTTTTGAAATATTTGGATTTTTTGTAGATTTTTGAAATACAGGGCTAGAAGGGTCTAATTGGGTAAGATGCATGGAAAATCCTAATGCTTTATCTTTTGGTCATTTTAGTGCAATGGATGGACTGACCTCATGAATGGGTCAGCCCATTTACTGATGCTCTCCTATTCTAAAATGATCTAAATAAAATTGAATAGATGATAAGGATGATGAATGGATTGTTGGGAAGTCTCATATCCCACATCGCTTAAGTCCTGAGTTGGACATGGCTTCATATACCTGTTTGTGCTTTCTACCTATTAGCTTAAGCTTTTGAATTGGTACACGGTTTCTTACATTGTATCAGAGCGGGTTCCGATCTCGCCGTTCTTTTGCCGCCCATGTGGCTCCTGTTGTTCTTGTGTAGCTCACATGACAGGCCCGTCCATGAAATCCGTTGGGCTTGCACATGAGGGGGAGTATTGGGAAGTTCCACACCTCACATCACCTGAGTCCTGAGTTGGACATGGCTTCATATACCTGTTTGGGCCTTCCACCTAGTAGCTTAAACTTTTGGGTTGGTACATGGTTTCTAACATGGACTAGATTAGTATGTGGAAGATGATATGGTTTCTAACATGGACAAGATTAGTATGTGGAAGATGATATGAATGTGAGCATGTTAAATGAACAAGACCAAATCTAAGGCGGGGCTAATATGTAGCAGATGAATTTATTGCAACTTTATAGATCAAATGAAACTAAATGAATAAAAAATAACCTAAGATGAATGGGCAAACATATAGATTGGATGGGACTAAATTTAGCCGATTTATTTTAAGATGAATGAGTTGATCTCAGATGAATCTAATGCAATTTGAACGTGATGCAAATATCAATAAATCTAGAGGTAATGTGGCCAATCAGTTAACCGACAAAGTATCTAAGATGCAAAGTGTAATGATAAATATGGACAATTAAAATACAAGTTGGTTGCAAGTGGGTCACAAAGTTACAGGTTCTGGATTTTTTAAAGGGGGTGTTTGTGGGCTGATGCAATAGTTCTGGGCTCAACTATCGGTTGGTCAAACTGGGTTGTTGATTGGGGGGACATGCAAGTAGGCTCAGGTGGTCTGGACTAGATGTCTGGATTCTGGTGGGTCCGGGTAGGGGAGTTGGTTTTGCGCTAAGGTGGGTTCTGGTCTGGGTTTTTTATTTGCCGAATGGGTTCTGTAGGTGACTAGGTGGATGGGCTGCGAAGATGGGTGAATATGATGAGGATGGTGATGGCTTTAGTGGCTGCCGTGCTGGGTTTGGTTTGTGGTGTGTAAGTGGGGTACTGGTGTAGGTGTTTGCAGGTTTGTATCTGAGGTTGGCTGAGTGTTTGGTTGGGTGGATAGGCTGTTTGAGTGCAAGGGCAGGGGCTGAGTGTTTGTTGTGTGGGTTTGGCTGTGGAGTTCTGGGAGATGCTGGTAGAGAGAGAGAGAGAGAGAGAGAGAGAGAGATGAGCACCATTTGGCACGACTGTTTTGGCAGTGAGCTAATGTGGCTAGGTAATGGAGAAGAAAAGGAAAAAGGTTTTAATGAGATGGAGAGGGTGATGAAGAGGGTTTAAGGAGGAGATGGAGTCTGACTTAATTGTGAGAGAAATTGAATGTTGGTGCAGAGAAGAGAGTGAGGGATGGGTTGACTTGGTAGGGAGAAGAGAGAAAATAAGGAGAGACATGGGCATTGGCATTACTGTGGAGGGAGGGTGATAGGATGGAAAGAAAGAAGGAAAGATGGGCTTGATCAGTGGGTGGGGGAAGAGAAATGGGTGATGGTGATAAAAAGAGGGAAAGAGTTAAGATAGGGAGAGAGCAGGTAGGAAATGAAAAGTAAAGAGTCAGCTGTGGGTAAGAGTTGACTATGGTTCAGTTGTGCTGTGAAGATAAAAAGAGGAAAAGGTTTTAAGGAGGTGGGGACGAGTGATTCATATAGGTAAGTGTAGAGTTCTTATAGAGTTATGTGGGCCACATTGATTGCTTGGCCCTTGGATGAAAAACCTTTCTTCTTAATTGGGTTTTAAGGGGGTGACTTGGAAATGTGTGATCAATAAGTAATGATACCGATCAACCCAGGTCCATGTGCTGTGTCTACAATCAATCGATAGGCCTGACCTTCTCATGCACATTAAATTTTGCAAAATCATAACATGAGATCCAACTGTTAGATACTCAAGATCTAGATAACATTGGAAAACTGCCGATGAGTAGATAATTGGACCTACTCCTTTTGATGAAAAGTAAGAGAGTTAAAGTTTTTTCAAGCGGACCCACACATACTTGATCATATCATGAGATCTGACTGTTGGATTGTTGAGATGTATGCACCATTGGAATGCACTCAATGAGCAGATCATCGTGTCATAAGATTCAACTGAAAAACAAGACTTAGGGAGATCCAACCTGAAAATAAGGCCTAGAATGATGTAATTACCATAAAATGTGCTTGATGATGCAATGGCCTTTGGATTTTAATTTATTCATCTAAAAAGTCTGATTGGGCCAATATTGGCCATCAATAATATGGATATTAGAATTGTGCATGGGCGTGCCAAAATGAGGTGTCTACACCAACATCCTGCAATTTTTACTGAAAATAACAGGGACTTGTAGCATCTGTTTTTGACAATTTTTTCACTAAATAGCTAATCCTGAAAGACAATATAAACTGAATATATTTGCAGATTAAAACATCCCCAAGAAATTAATCAGGCACCTGTATCCGATACTTTAAATTTATATTTTTCATACCCCCAGCCCTATCGTAATTTCTGTTTACATTGGTTGGTGTTACCAGCCTTATTGCCATTGTAATATTTTTGAGTCTGATGAACAGGGAAAAGTTGAGTGTCATAGCAATTGGGGATTATATTTTCAAATTTGAATATTAATAAAATAATCATGATACCTGTATCTGTTGCTTTAAATTTATATTTAAATTCGTATCCAACCCTATCATAATTTCTGTTCACTTTGGTTGGTGGTACGCACCTTTTTTCCATTATAACATTTTCCAATCTGCTGCAACAGGGAAACAGAAGGGAGACACGGTTATTGGGGATTTTATCCTTCGTGCATAGCACCGTATGGAAGGTGTTATTTGGAAAGGTCAACCATTTCTCAAAATCTGATTGCATAACTTTACAGTCAGAAAATGTGCATTTTTCTGGTGTGTGTTTTTTTTCATTTTCCAGTATTTGCAGGAGTGAAGTTCATCCCTTTCTCTTCCTCCAAATGTAACGAATTTCATTAAATGGAGGAATGTCCATAAATAGAGAAGCCTCAAAGGTTAAAATACAAAAGCACTGACAAGAAGGCTTTTCAGACCTAAACCCATAACATTCCTCCTAGCATTGCCAAAAATCAGACATTACTCATACCATGAAATTCCTTTAATGTCTGTTTATTTGCACAGAATGCATAGGACTTCATGTTAGCCAAATGTCATTCTAGTAGAAAATAGGGCCTCAGCCAAATCTCACTCTAATAGAAAATAAGGGACTAGCCAAATTTCACTCTAATAGGAAATAGGGCACTAGCCAAATTTCATTCTAATAGGAAATAGGCACCTAGAAAAATTTCATTCTAATAGAAAATGATGTAAGTATGCATTTTTAGTATTATTTTAGCATTCTCCTATTTTTTTAATTTTAGGTATTCTTTGTATTTTTTTAATTTTTCAATTGCATCCTTTCTTGAACAGAACACTGTAATTGATTGAAACTTCAGGGCATTCCGTTGTAGGGCAGAACCGAGATGAAATTGACAACTATGGTAAGATGGTAGAGAATTAATTATCAACCTTCACCTCTATCATCTTGCTTTTGAAAAAAAATTACCTATATGATGTTGGCGCTAGGGTTAGAGCTTGTGTGGAAGTGCCGAAGCCTGTGTCTGTAGACACCGATAATATGAGGACGCACCTCTGATGGATGAAACCAGCTCAAATTCTATTAATCAAAGTCTGAGAATTCCTTCTCTACAATGTCATAAAAAAAAAAAAAAAAAAAAAAAAAAAAAAAAAAAAAAAAAAAAAAAAAACAAAACGTAGTGATGTAGGCCAGACAATGGGTTGGCCAACCCATTGGGTCCAGTCTATAGGTCCAACGACATCCATTTATTTAGTTGTATTATTAAGTAGTTTGATTTGAATATGATTAATATTAGTGAGTTTCCTGTTTTGTTTAGGCATTATTCAGATGTTAGAAAGTATTGTTTCTTAGGGATCAAGCCAACTCCTCTATATAAGGATGTTAGGCCTCATTGTAATGTCAATGCTTGTTCCAGTTAATAAAAAAATTCCTGAGTTTTCTTTAATTATGGTGTGTGTTTTTTGGTTGTGAGTGTGCCTTAGGGCTAGAATCTATCTTTGGATTTGATCAATCGTTCGAGAGATTCATTTATTCTTTGATCGTGGATCTGGGGCCGCGCCACTTAGGGGCTAAGAAAACCTAGTCAAACTAGCAAAATGTGCTTGCTAAAGAAGTCTTTAAATGGACTGAAACAATCACCTCGGACTTGGTTTGAAAGAATCAGTAGAGTTGTGATTAAATTTGGATTTACAAGGTATTATGCAGATCATATTGTCTTTTGTAAAAAGGCGTGAAGGTCATTATACTTGTGGTGTATGTTGATAACATAATTGTTATAGGAGATGATGAGGATGAAATTTCCATATTAAAATGTTTTCTTAGAACAGAGTTTGAGATCAAAGACCTAGGATTGCTTAAATATTTCTTAGGCATTGAAGTGGCAAGGTCAAAAAGAGGAATTGTCATATCACAAAGGAAATATATACTTGATCTTTTTGAAAAAACGGGGAAACTTGGGCAAAGCTATCAAACACTCAAATAGAACAGAACCATGGTCTACACTGAAAGTGGGTAACTGCTTGAAGACAAAAGGATGTATTAGAGATTAGTGGGAAAGCTGATTTATTTCACTATTACGAGGCCTGATATTTCATATGCTGTTGCTTTGGTAAGTCTATTTATGTATACTCCCAGAGCTGACCATTTAATAGTAGTGAATCTGATTCTTCAAATATTTGAAAAGCTCACCAAATCAAGCAATATTTTACAGGTCACATGGACATGCAAAGGCTATAGCCCTCATAGATTCTGACTGGTTGGATTTTTGTCATATAGAAAGTCTACAATAGGATATTGTACAATGGTTGGAGGAAATCTAGTTTCATGGAAAAGCAGAAAACAAGTTGTTACTTCCAAGTCTAGGGTTGAAGCCGAATATAGAGATGTAGCTCATGGGTTACGAGCTATTGTGGCTGAGGATATTGCTAGATGAGTTGGGATTCAAGCAAGATGGTCCAATGTTTCTCTACTCTGATATTACATCAGCGATTAAACTGGCTAATAATCTTGTCTATCATGAGAAAACAAAGCATGTAGAAGTGGATAAAATCGAGGATGTGTTATTGGTACAGAATAATCTTGTCTATCATGAGAAAACAAAGCATGTAGAAGTGGATTGCCATTTTACCCACGAAAAAAAATTGAGGATGTGTTATTGGTACAGGTTCCTATTGAAGATCAATTAGCAGACTTTCTCAAGAAGGTAAAGCTAAGTTGCATTTTGTTTTGTCCAAGCTGGGCATTGTAATGTGCACCGAAGTTTTTTTTTTTTTTAGGGGGGGGGTGGGGTGTTGTGAGTCAGAGTATGACTTATTTATAATTTGGAGTTAGGGACTTTTATGTAAATACTTGGAACTTGAGGCTTTTTTTGTAATTTCTAAAAATAGTGAAATAACATCATAATAAGGGCGATCCTTCTATTACTTCCTCAATCTCTCTCTTTCCTTCTCTTCTCCTTCACATTTATTTGATGTCCTAGAATAAGAACTTCAAAAGATATGCAAGAGGAGCGCACTAGAGTTTGCACAATGCTTCATGTGTGATGGTGTTCGTATTGACCTCTTCCCTAGTTTGGTGTGGATCGTTCGTTCACTCGTTTACGGTGTGGCTGCGTCAATGTTTTCAACTCTTGGGATTAGGAGTCTAAGAGTCTCATATTGCTTGTGTGGCACATTCTTTTGTGTTTACCCATGTTGAGGAGTCCCTCTGATGAGCAGTCGGAGGTGGCGACGTCGTTACCTTTTAATGCATTCCCCTTCCCTAGACAACTTTGTATATCATCTTTGGAAAGATTACAATCAATGATTACCCTTTGATTAGGTATTTACAACTAATATCAAAACATAGATGGAAACTCAATATTACAAAGAATATCTTCATGGTTGTCAACATATCGTCTAGAATACGAGCCATAAGCCGAGTCAGCCTAGTGAGCCCATGTGGGTCCAAGCACCCACCACACACACACACTGAATCAAATAGATGTGGGGGAATCAATTAGCAGCAATTTGCCCACTAGAAATTGATGACGAGGCTTCGGCATTGCTTTGGTGAAGATATCAGCATTCTAAAATATAGTAGAGACATGAGGAAGAGAAATGGTATATGATCATCATAAGTGATGCAGCACGGGGATGTGGAGATTAGCCAACAGGCTAAACTCCAAGCCAAAGGACTTAGGGTAAGACGTCTTGGTCTCACACGAAAGACAAGAAGCAAACTGACGATAGGGAAAAATCAATCTTCTATTCAATTCAATGTAATGTATCCCAAAGAGAGGGAATTACACCTTTATATAATTAAAGTCTAAGCACTAAACATGTGGATCTCCACTGGTACCATATAAAATTCTTAGGTGAACTTTTGTACCATTGACCAAATAACACTTTATTATCTTGCTGAAAAAAAACTTCATGGTATCTATATGGCAGTCTTCATGTTGCAATTTTGACTTGATTTGTAACTTTTTGCCACGCATTCCCCTACCTGTTTCAACTGTCAAATATAGTGGGGCAATTATTATATACAACCTTTCTCCACTCATTTATTCTAGGCATCCCTCTGCATGCATGACAACCATCTAATGTGCTTGTTATTGGTTATGCCACCAGGTGGCTGACTCACTTGAGAAAGGCACTGAGCATGAAGACGAGTACATGATCAGTGAGAAGGAACTCCTAGTAAACCGGTATGCTTATTTCCAGTTTGTTGCTGTGAATGTTGACTACTCGACTTACAGCCATTGTTTGATGAGGTTGACAATTTGTTTCTATTGGTTGCCTTTTCTTTAATTTCTGAAGGTTTATTTCTATACCAAAAGATATGGGAACATTCAACTGTGGGGCATTTGTCGCTGGGATTGTCAGGGTGAGCGTGCAATACTGTTGATCTGTTTATCTAATTGGCTTTTATTCTTCTTGTAATCCAGTGGTTTAATGTTAAAAGGGCTCATTGTTGTGCAGGGTGTCTTGGATGGTGCAGGTTTCCCAGCTGTAGTGACGGCACATTTTGTACCTATGGAGGGCCAGCAACGACCACGAACAACCATCTTAATAAAGTTTGCTGAAGAGGTAAATAATTGATTATTGCTTTTAGTATTTTTCACATCTCTTGGAATTTATTTCTGCTTTAATTAGTACTAGCACAATAACCCATCCTAAGCACGGGCATGACCACATGACTAGGGTCCACACTCCATCTATTTAGTTTTGACATTTTTTGATAAATAAGTACACATGTATTGAGTGTTGTAGTGGTTAGGTTAGTTATTTAAAAGGGCAAGAGGTCATGAATTCAAATCTCCTGACCTATACATTTTTCTCATTTTTAGAAATGCTCAATAAAAAAAGTCAAAATTGAAAGGAATCTGGTCAAAATTGAATCCAAAACCCTTGTCTTCAATATATTATAATTCCTTCTTGTTATAAAAAAAAAAAAAAAAAAAAATTATAATTCCTTCTCTCAGGTTTGTTTTTCATATATTTTTAGCTCTAGTGATCAATTATCTTTCCCTAACTGTTCTGAATCATTTTATGTGCCTCGTGTCTAGCTCCAACAGTGTCACTTGTTTGTGTCCAAGTTGGTATTCCTGTGTGTGTGCAGTGGCGGACCCAGAATTTTCGATTGAGGGGGGCTTGGAAAATATTTTTTTTATTTAAAACGATAACTTGAAAGATGAGTTTATGAGTTTTAGTGACGGCCAAACTGTTACATGTTGGCTGAGTTTTAAGAGCTATTAAAAATTCATAATAGTTTTTTATAACACTATATTAGATAAAGAGCCAACATTATATCAAATTCTCTATTATCCTTCTCCCATCCTTCTAAATCGAAGCTATCCTTTTGAAATAAATGAACGCAAGATAAGCATTGGCTCGTTCTTCTTAGACATTGTAAATAAGTAAATAAAAATAAAGAAAATGGCCAAAATTTCATATCTTTTACATTTTAACGGATTTTGAGAATTTTGTGAAATACATCCAGAGAATCCAAATACATTTAAACCGCTTGATGTACTTTACTCATTTGAAAAATGAAAATGATAATTTTGATAAGGACGATAAAGTGTTGAATGATCTTAAATTCCTAATCACAATTTTGAGATTAAAAGAAGAAAAAGGAAAAAAAAGCCCTGCTTCGGTTAGGTCTTGTAGTGAATCAGAGAGATCTTTTACAGATCTCGAAGTAAGCCACCCAGTTTGTGCTCATTTGCAATTATCTGCTTTCTATTGTAGAAAATCATTTAGAAAAAAGTGTTTATTCTGTGCAGAAATCAATTGTTGGAAAATGATCCACACAAAATCCGTGTGATTTTCTTCATGTTAGGCAAATGTTCCACCAAAGAGTCCATGTCAGTACGGTGACAGGAGACGGTGTCTGGCAAAATATGAAAATACAAGGATGAAAATGTTAGATGTTAAGAAATATTGAGATTTTAAGAGGAGAATAATAATAATCTAGCAAAAGATAAGCAAATTGCCAATCAATACACGAAAGCAAAGAAACTAAACAAATAAGGGTACCTACCTAGAGATGGGTTTTTAAGAACAAAAGGAGGAATGGGAAGTGGCGGCGGCAAGCTGCAAGGAATACTTACCTAGAGAGGGACAATGGAGGCTTGCCAATGCCAGATACCGAGTGTGATTTGAAGGTCTCATCCAATTTGGCGTTTTGAGAGAGAGAGAGTTTGGGAAAATGGATGGGGGCTGGACAAATTTTTAAGTTGGGGCTGGGCTGGATGGGCTTTAGAGAGCCCATTGGCTTTTTTCCAAGCCCCCACCCCCCTTGTGTGTAGGTCCGCCCGTGTGTGTGTATATATATGTGTGTGTGAAATTATGTTGTTATCATTATTATGCGTAGAGGCAACAAGAAAAGTTGCTTCACTGAGATTATGTTCTATATGTAAACCAGGACAAACAAGTTCAAGCCTATTAAACCGATTATTCAAGCCAAAACTCATCCTATGGGATGCCAAGTCCAGCCCACTAAAGCCCTGAAAGTTGGGAAATCGAGCTCTCGTTTAAGAGGATAAGTTATGTAATAATCCGAAACAAATCCAGTGCACAATTGGATTCGATTCTGAGTTGGGTTGCCAAACAACTACATTACGCCTTTACCTTTTACAGCAGTAGTAAATTAACAACCAAGGAGTGATGCTTCATGAGATCTCACAAGCAATAAGAAATAAATAAACACCGGAGGTAATCGTGTGGCATATATCAGGAAATCTTGTAGCAATATCACATGCATATTTGCCTGTTAGGAACTGAAGTTAAATGCGAAAGAATTAAGGACCTGATCGGAATTATTGGTTATGGACCCTGATTTTGTACCTCTTGATTAAATGGTACAGATTTGGTTCCAAAGCTGTGACCAGGTAATTGGGTCGGGTCTGGTTTCAGTCAGCTCCACTCCCATTCGCCTAAATACACAATCAGGTGAATGTGTGTTAAATTGGGCTTGGGCCAGTGTTTTATATACATTCTACGGATGGTAATGTACCCTGATTTTAGACATTCGACTATCAGGTCTGGATAATGGACCCTGATTTTAGAAATGTTTGAGTATTGGGTCTGGCTTTGGTCCACATTATGAAACCAATCGGTAATGTGGGCTGTATCTGACGACTGAAACTCAATCAGGGCTGGGTTGGCGATGCAGCCCAACGGCTTGAAGTTTACACAAGAAGCCCAAAGGCCTTGCTCAACCAACATAGAGGAGGTTCCACATGTAAGCTGTAGAATTATGCAGATGTATGATTCCTCAGGGTTTTATTTACAATCAGTGATGCCGTCTCTACTTATAGAGGGTACATGGTGGCCACGCAACGCCTCCTACTGGGTTGGCTGACTGAGGATTTGGAGGGAGGGACTCCCAAAATATATAGGGGAGTATGCTGACTGGTTGCTGGTAAAGATTTTTGACAGTTACCGGGCAAGCAGTATAGATCCCATTGGCATTATTAGAATCCTATGATTCGTATCCTAATCTTAAGAAAAACAATTCGTATTTATGCAACGAATCCTATTTATGGATGAATCCTAGGATTCTTGCGTGAATCTTACTATTCGATACTTGATTTATTGAATCTTACGATTCAAGTGATTCGGTTGAGCGATAATATTTACAACTGATAAGTTAATATTAATAATCTTTTATATTTTCTTTCTTTTAGTATTTTTACTTTTAAAATGTTATTTAGTAGTTAAAGAAACCTCTTAAGAATTTTCACTACTTTAAGTAGGTTTTAGAAATGAATAAAAAATATGCATTCGATTAGAGTGCTCGATTGTAAGTATTGTTATTGTCTATATCATCATTATTTTAAAATCTTTTTCCTTTTTTTAAAATAAAAATAAAAATTCATGAATGCCTTCTCAACTTCAAGAGATTTCCAACTATGCAAGATTGATGGTTTTGATTTTATTTTTAATTTTTTATTTTAACAAAAAAATAAATATATATTGATACATTAAACTTATTTAACTATTTACACTTATCATTTCTTATTTATTAATATGTCATGATGTTCTTGATATGATTGTATGATAAATATATTTGTCATTGTATTTATACTACTATGAATGGGAAAATTGGTTGCATTATGAATAGCTACTTTTTTTTTTTTTTATTTAATTTTTTCTTTTAATATTTTTTTATTTTGATTAGAAAACTTTAAAAAATCCTATGATTTGCGATACGATTTACTATTCGATTCAATTCATGGGTATGAATGATTTTCAATATGATTCCAATTTTCATCCCAAATGGTAGCCTTGGGTGACCCTGGCCCCACATTAGTTGCTTTAATAACAGTATGCTAAGTTCCACTCTTTTAACTAGTTGGGGCCATGTCTTCTGCCAATGCAAGCAGAAATGTTCTCAGATTACATTCTTAATACTTGGTTTGAATCAAAGATTATTCTATACATGCTTTATGATGGGTGTCAAGTTGCTGTGGTTCTCCTTTTTATCCCATGTTCTCTCTTTTTGAATCATCTGAAGCTTCAATCACATTATGAGAAAGACATGACCCACACAACTTGTCTGATTGCTGTTGATGTATTCAGGTACTTCGAAGGGAAGCGAGGCTGGGTTGAAGTTCATTTTCATTTACTTTTGACAGACAGTGATTGTCGTCTGCTTGAAGAACCATCAACAACAGTGTGATGAGCTGTGAAATATGTATCGAAATTAATAATCTGAATCAAAGGGAACTCCAATCTGACTGCATGTATTGGCGATCATGTTGCTCCAAATCCCATAGATATATATTTTTTTACAGAAACTTTCTACTTCTATGCTTGTCAGTGATTATTGAGGATGGGATTTGAAATCTGAAGTAGGGTTTACATTTGTTTGTTCATTGCCATTTGGGCTTTTAGAAGTTGATTTGCAGATTTGTAGGTGGAGTTATTCATTCATGGCATTGAAGTTTATCTTTCTTTCTTCTTTTCCTCGTTAAGATGAGGTGAAAATGAGTTGATCGACTCCGCAGTTTGGGGCGCTGTTTTTGTCAGGAGCCTCGGATCGAACTTAAAAAGTGTAGGGTGGGCCTCTAGATACGCCCCCCCACCACGCCCGCCCCCCCCCGCACCCCACAACCACCCAAAAAAAAAAAAAAAAAAAGAAAAATCTAAAAGGCTGAAGGATGCGTTTGTGCAATGCATTTTAGAATCCCCTGCCCCACCTGTACGAAGTGATTTTCTGGGACTTGAGAAAGGAAATTCAATTCAAATCTCTTTTCTTTTTACATGCTGAAAACAGCCATTTCCAATGAAAATTGAAGTCTTTCTGCGGCAGTGAGAAATCTTCAACGTTAACACAAATGTGCCCACCGGAAACTAGGATAGGAAAAGTAGAAAATTTCTTGTTTAGTGCCCCTACGCGAACTAGTCACGTATCAATGGAGTTGTAAGATCCAACGAGGTTGAGGGTTCAAAACTGTGCTACTACATTGGGGCCAAAGGAGATTTACCCGGCTCCTTCTGGATATGAAGGGATTAGTCCGGTCTAAAAGGCTGGGACACCTTCTGTCTTAAATAAATAAATAAAAAGCTGGTAGTTGCATTGAGCTATATGCAACAAGTTATGTACATAATGCATGCATATAGAGTTATCTTTGGGTCATGCAGGGAGAGTCAGGGGAGGTGGGGGATGGAAAAATCAAAATGAGACCCAGGGTAGTAAGTGCCTGGGCACAAATTTGACACAGATCATGCGAGAGGTGGAGATTGAAAGATCCAAGTACGACCACCTCAGATATCAAATTCAAGTCAATCCAATGGTCCTTACCTTATGATCCGCGCCCACAAGTTTAACAGTTTTAAATGTAATTTTTTTTTTTAACTTTTTATGTTACAATCGATTAGATGGTCCTGTCAATTTGGATTGCTGCAAACTTCATGGTATCCGTGACACATGGCTTGGGTTTTTCCACTAGGTGTCTCATGCAATCTGTGTGAGATAACTAACATCTTTTCCACTGCAAGGCACCCCCTATGAAAAACCCAAACTGCTCACACTCAATAAGCACCCATAAATAAGCATTCATCTTAGTTTGGTACTAATTTAAAATACTTACTGTTGGATTAAATTTCATAAAATATATAATTTAAGAAACCATTAAAATCTAAGATTCCTAAACCAATAGTTGTGATGATCTGATTGAAATAATTTTTACGCGAAATCATACCCCCAATGAGACTTTTCTATCCTCTCATGATTAGAATGTAGTCAAATGGGTCCCACAAGGGCTTGAATTTCACCTCTCACAGATTGCATCAGAGTACGCCTTAGCTAAACATGACCCTATCAATTATATATAATATACATCTATATTCTTTTATTAGCTAAACATGACCCTATCAATTATATATAATACACAGCTATATTCTTTTATGGGATTTTTAACAAAACAGTGTCCCTAAACATGTATTTGCCGGTTTTAATTAGAAATACACAAAAACACCCGTATTGGTGTTCGTACGAGAGTTTTGGACGACTTTACCCTCCAGTGTACCGAACAACATCGTCATCTCTCATTCTCCTTTCTTCCCCAAAATTTTTCCTCTCCCGCCTTTTTCTTTCTTTCTCCTTCGCTCCCTATTCTCTCTTGCCCTCTCCGCTCCTTGCATCTCACCTTCCATTCTCGTTTACGCCCATTTCGTCCCTCTCTCCATTCTTGCAGATTCCCTCTTTCTTTCTCAAAAATCACTCAACAAAGGTCTCTCTTGGAGATTGATTGCAGAGGAGAGCAGAAATCTCCCCCTCTTTCTCTTTCTCTTTCCCTCCTAATTCGTGGCTAGTGGGACGAAGTTCTGATTTGGATCTCAGGTGGGGCCATCGTCGTTCACCAGAGGGCACCAGAGAAGGGCCAGGCATTTTTCAATCTAGTTCTGCTGGTGGTAGAACCCTTGGCTGATGGAGAAGAAAGAACAAGGGCAACCCATCCGAATTGACGACCTCTGCCGGAGTCGTTATTACAGAGACCAATCACCGGAGGATCTCTTAACGCTGACCAGAGAAGGGGGGCTCCGCATCGATTCAAGTTTGCCGATCGTCGCTGCCGGTATGCAGAACTTCTTGCCATTGTGGGAGAAGACAAAACCCTTGGGCAGAGGATTAGAGAAGAGCAGATTGGAAGGTGGAGGCTCAGGTTTCTGTTTCCATTGCCGGAGTGCAGATTCACCCATTGTCGCTGGAGAAGACTGACAAAGGGTGATCGGTCTGCGATTCCCACACCTTCAACTAACTCGTTAAAGACGGTTTCAGTAATCCTCTCTCTCTCATTCTCCTTTGATTTTTGCATTTTCTCATATTTTTTGGGGATCTGTTTTGCTAGTGAATTAATTAGGTTTGGTTGATTTGCAATTTTCTTTTGGTAGATGTCTGTTTTGATAGTGAATCTAGGTTCTAATTGATTTGCATAATCTTTTTTAGCCCTCCTTCTTTGCTTGTCCCTCCTTCTATAGTGAGAAAAGATCATCTAGAGGCATGTCCCTTCCTCTATTTGGGTCTCTCGTGATAAACAAGATTCTTTGCAATATGTTCCATTACTGTATTGTTGCAACGTGGAACCATAGGCTATTGTTAGAAAAGCCAATTTCCTTTAGGAGGATTCAAACTTTGAAATGAAACATATCCAAGTCTTTGGTGCCTATGTATGATATCCTCCTTGCTCGTTAATGAATGAAGCGCTGCTGGACCTTTCCTTCAAAATTTGAGGGGGTAGGGACCATTACCTTCATTGCCACCACTAAAGCCCTGTCGTCAAATCCTGAAAAACTTAGTATGTCGGGAAGGAAGTAACACATCAATTGTGAGTTTTTGTTAGACTATTGACTGACACAAGGTGGTTAGGAACTTCAGGAATATGAAGAACAATAGGCAAAGAAAGTAAAAACGGAACGAAAGAGAAAAATTAGATGGAAATTGAGAGGAAACAAGGTAGCATTTAGCTGGTCATCCAACTTAGGTGAGGCTACAACATCCTTGTGTATTTATACTATGAAAATAATATTTTCTGTATTACAACAAACCCCTACTACGAAGTGTTTGGAGAAAGAGAGTTAAAGAAAAGGTGGGGATCAGTGAGGTGACTCCCAACTTAGCCGGATCTTTTTTCTAATGCCCAACTGACGTCTTGAGTTGGCATTGGTCAAGCCATGGTCTTTTGACACACATCAAATGAACAAGTGACATGGACTTTTTTGAATGAAAAAGCTCTAATGACATTTTCTTAATAACATGAAAGCTCTCCAGAACTGTGTTTTCAAAGGGCCAATGTGTTCTTTCATGCACTCTTACATGTAGTTTTATACAAAGCATTTGTTTGGTTGTAAATGTTTGACTATCACTGCATCAACTTCTCCAAATTCAAATTCCTATGGACCAAGTTGAAAGTCCGGGATCCTAACCCTAGAGGGGGGGGGGGGGGGGGATCTACACTTTATGACTAATTACGGCCAATTTTAACTTCTTAACAATTAACTAGTCACATGTGATGATTAACAAACAATATGCGGAAGCTTAAACAAAACAATCACCACAAAGCATTCACCATAACACAATGATTTATAGTGGTTCGGCCTCAATGCCTACATCCACTACCGGCTTGTGATCCAACACCCCACCGGATTTCCACTATTTATGCTTTTGAAAAAGGCTAAGCAATAACCTCTACAATATGCTTTCTAAGGCTAAGCAATAACCTAACAATGTTGTTTTTCTAGGCTAAACAACAACCTATACAAGATGCATTTTTAGGTTAAGCAATAACCTTTACACAAGAAAGATTTCTCTCAAGGAAGTGTCTACACAAACACTCAAAGAGATACAATTAAAGTTCAATTTAATTGCCTTTAAAATAGGCAAATAAGAAAGTTAAGTTCAACTCACACAACACTCTATGAAATGCTAAGATGAATGCTCATGAAGTGTGTGTGTGAAAACTTCAATCAAGTTTAAAATGAAGGCTCAATTAATGTATGCTTAATGCATTTTAAAGTTTAAAGTACAGAAAAATTTGATTGAAGTGAAATGCAAATCACATGTACAAAATACTAACTTGTTGATGATATGAAAATCAAAAGCTCACAAGTTGTATGAAATTAATTATGTCTAAACATGTGATGCATGTGCAATGTTGTTTTCAAAAACAAAAGTTTAACTAAGGTTCAAAAGAATGAAAACAACAATATGATTCAACCAAGTAAATGAAACATGTTATAAACCAAAATCAAAGGATTTGGCAAAACATGTTTTATAAAGTTTAAAACAAACTTAGTTTGAAATCAAGTTGAAGAATCCAATCCAACTTAGATCAAAGATTAAGAGAAGTGATGGATTCAACACATCATAGTTATCATGCTAAAAATCATTTACCAATAATTTAAACAAAGCATATAACATATGATTAACAAAAAGTAAAGCTTACTTAGAAATTTAACTTCATTAATCCAAGCTTTAACTTTACTAATGACCCCTTGGTCTCTCTTAATTCATTCCCCTTTTTTCTTGCCTCCAAACACCTCAAGGAAGGCTCTTTTATCTTCTTTTTATCAACTCTTTTTTCAAGAGAATGAACCTCATTTTATACTCAAAAAATGAGTTCTGGCGTGTCCCCGGTCGACTCCCCACTCTACCCCGGTCAACCTGGCCTTAACGGTCAAAAATCTGACCGTTTGAAATAGAGGTCCAACGGCTCTTTTCCCGGTCGACCCACAGTGTACGCGGTCGACCGGGTCCATGGGCTCGGTCGACCGAGCACTCTGCAGGTCGACCTGGGCCCAGGGACCAAATTCCCCAAAAATGCATATTTCAAAAATTTTTCTTGAGGGGACTTTTGGGCCATTAAATCAAGTTTGGAAACATGATTTTAATTCAATCTAAGTGCTTTTAAAATCATGAAACATAAAAGCCTAAAATGATTTGAAAGATTTAAAACATAGGCTAGCTTGATTCATAAAACTTCTTTTTCAAATTAAGTGCATCCAAGATTAAAAACAAAACATGCATAAATCAATAGTTCTACAAGTCTAAAAGAAAATGTATGTGTAAATCAAGATTTCAACATTTTCTAAATCAATGCATGTGTGAAAATTCAAATGATGATTAAAATGATAATGCATCCATCAAATTGCAATATACAAAATCCCTAACACAAGTCTAGTATAATTGTTGAGTGTTCTTCAACCTCGGTTCTTCCATTTTCTAAATGTCATATACAAAAACTTTGTATTATTTATCTGAACAATGAAATTATTTGAATTGTAGAGGATACGTGATACAAACATGTTTAAGATCCATCCATTCATGTGCACTATGTTCTCAAATTAGTGGTTTTCCGTCACAGGTTTAGGAGGTGAAAGCAGCAAGTTTAAGTATCAGTCTTGTTCATCGTATTGCAAGCGGTGTTGTTGATCCAAATAAGGTTGAAGGGATCTTGGTTATTATCTTCTATTTTGTTCTTTAGATTATGGAGCTTTTATCCAAGGCAACCAACTTATTATCGCTACAAGTAGTGGCCTAGCTTGTGTGGCCCACTTATGCATGCTGATTATGCGTGGGGGTGGAAAGATCTGCAGATGTCCCAGGGGTGTGCAAATTAATTGGGCATCCTATCATCCTAACCTGTGACTTAATAATGTTAAGCCTCAAAGTTGTACTAATTATTACCCCTCTGATAAGGTTTTGCTTGATCAATTTAGTGACAAGTAAAATTCAGTTGAGAGTCAAACTAGGGTGAGTACCAACTTATGAGCAGTGATTTTCAAGGGCCAGATTGATCATCAGTGGGCTTAGGTTGCTATTTTGCAGATTTTATAACTGTAGTACGGTTTTTCTTGATAATCTTTGTTTATTGATGTAGCCTATCATTCATTTCTGTGATGTGAATGTTATGCAGCATGTTATAATCTAAACTATATAGTGGGAAGCGGGGCCCACTATTGAGGAGTTTGGCTGATAAGGCAAGAGTACAGATTGTGACTATTGATCAAGAATCATAAAAATGGATGGTTGGACTATGTTTGGTCTTAATGTCCATTTAATGTGCTCAATCAAAATTAAAAATCATCTGGTCTGCATGATATCATTTGTTGACCCCTTCATTCCATGATCGATGTGCATTATAATATCTACTGCAAAGAGTTTAGCATCACAATCTGGTGCTAAAGCATTACTGTTAGTTTTTCTTTCTAGTTATTGTCATTTATGAAGAAAACATGTATGTGATAATTGTGTCTAATCTTTGAAAGTGGATTTTGGTGCGGTTGGGTTATCTAGTATCTTTCGGAATTTCCTACTTTTACTTGCTTTCTTGAGTGCATTTCATATCTCTTCATCTGTAGTCTCTGCTAGTATTTGTTTGTGCAAATATTAAATGGATCTGAAAGACTAAAACTGAAATTTGCTTTCCTTTTTCCTTGTTTTTGCACTTTCCTCTTTGAAGTGTAGTGCTAAAAAGGTTAGCCTTGCCATTTTGTTGCTTGCTCAAATCTGTAACTACCTTCAATAATCTCTTTGTTTAAAATGTTGTTTTATTACATAGGCATATTTTTAGTAGATGGGTGTTTCTTCTTTCTTGTTGAAAGTTAAGATTCAATTTAGATCATTTCTTTGCTCTTTCTTCTTCCCCTGTTATCACCATCTTCCTATATTGCATGTTTCAGAATAAAATGGCTCTTCTGGGGGTACCAGCAACGTCTACAAGAAAACGATATCAGGCCAACATTGGCCTTGATGAAGAAGACTGCATAGTGGAATCCGGACACGTTGTAGAGAAGAAAAGACAACTGAGCATCGAGCATTGTTCTTGCCTTGGAGAAGACATAGACATGCCAATTATGCTCTAAATTTGTTATTGCATTTAACCCTTGATTGCATCGTCATTGTATCGTTGTTGTACTCACATCGTTCTTTTTTAAGTGGTCTATGTAGCAATCTAGTTTTTGGGTTGGAATGCCACAACTGTTGATTTTTTTTTTTTTTTTTTTTGCTACATTATTATGCTTACATTAAAGTTGTTGCACCCATTGAAGACCACATTTTAAAAACGATGCCATTAACTTGCTGGATAACAAATTTGAGATTGAAAACTATTCAGGACACTAACGAAATCGTTATTGGAGTGTTTACAATTTGGTAATCTTTGCAACCAACAATGGCCTTTTTCCTCTCATATGTATCTCAATATATAGTTAGTGTCGTTCTCTTAACTGCACGACAACACTGAATGAAAAATCTATAAAGGATTGTAACGATATCATTATCAAATAACCTTATCTACAGATAATACGATTGTTATCCCTATGCTTCTTGTTTGTGTTTCTCATTGTATATTCAGGTTCAATCTTGTTGTTGGACTATAGCAATCACTTTACAGTAATGTCAGTGGTATGCACCCTTCTGGGAACTGATGTAATTAGAACTCTAGAGATAACTGTTTGCTTGAATCTATCCAATTGTAAGTAGAACTATATCCAACTACCAAGATAGCCTTGGAGATGGGACTACTCTGGTAGGTGTCTGAGGAAGAAGTGCAGCTACCAAGATGTTGCTTTAGAACTTGGAAATGAGCTGGTATGCCTTGGCATAGACTCATGCTGTCTCTTTTCCTGTTTTCCTCCAACTGAGGTTGTAGTGTTCTTGCTGTTTGTTTTGTCGCTTCATTCGGTCTTTCATTAGATTTTCTTATGGTTTGGTTTTAAGTGGAATTTGAATGTCTATTTTGGGTCTTAATTCCCTTTCGGTTTAAATTTTCATTTTTTTATAGGGAATTTTACCAAATAATTTTCGTTGAACTTATGTGAGACGGATTTAACTACAGATGCACCAAAACACCCATTTTGGTGTTCGTTCACGGATTTCACACGCCTTTTCCCATCCCTGTTCGAACGACAACGTTCTTATATCTATCACCCACCCTTGAATCCGTCATCGTCATATTCCATATAGAAGTTCATCTCCCGCGTTTATAAATCTTTCCCTCTCTTCATGCCTTCTCCCCTCCTTCCTCTCTCCTGCCCTCTCCCTCTCTGCGTGCCTTCTCCCCTCCCTCCTCTCCCCTTAATCGATTTTTTCTACTTGTTTTATTTTTGGTTATGCTTTTTCTTGGAATGATGTTATGTATGAGAATGAGTATTTATGATTTGAGGGAATGTTTGAGATAGATGAGTATAATATGTATTTTTTTGTTAGTTAAAATGATAGTGAATTTCTGCAATCTCGATGAGATTGAGTGACTTATTCATTACTTATACGACATACGCAGCAACGACCATAAGATATTGCATTCAAATGGGTTATGGATTTCGTACTTCTGGTTTAATATATAAGTTATCGTCCATGAGATCAATAAAGCTTTAGATACTCGAACAACATCAAATAGTTGGATATATGTATATCCTTTACCTTTGTAGCCTAATACTTTATATATGTATATGATGTCGTTGTTTTTTTTTTTTTATCCTTCTTCCTCTTCATAAATCACAGCTTGAATGTTTTCCCCCCTTCCGTTACAAATCCTAACTGTTTGATTAAATGTCCAATAAAAAATTAATCTTAATGACATGATTATTTCAAAGGGTTTAACTCCTGTTAAAAGTGTAGAACTAATGTTAGGAGGCTTAAATGATCTAAAGATCGAGTGAAAATGAGATGAGAATTCTCAAATATAAATTTTCTATGAGATTATTGAAAATCCTTTATGTTGTCTATGATTTATGCTAAAGAGGACTCACACTGAACTACAAAGAACTTTCTGTAGGAGTTGAAACCAAATTAGAAATGTGCTTGGACAGGGTGGATATGACATTATCTATAGGGGAAGCTGATTAATGGAATCGAAGTTGCAATAAATCTAATTTTAATGTGAGAAACTAAATGGTTGCAACCATTTATTGACTGATTTGTACTTATTGGCTGATTTATTGACTAATTTTAATGAGTTTCTGGAAGGTCTGTTTTAGTGGAATGGTAGCTTTAGAAACTAACCAATGTAGAGCTCTTTATAAGTGTTCAAGAATGTCATGGACTTGATGAACCACTTTGATATGGTTTGGATAAGTTGGTCTCTATGCCATTGAATGGTAAAGATCCTAACACATGAAAAATTTTAATTGATTAGTGGGATTCTTACAATTCAGCTTTGTGAATTGACACTTTTGGCAACAAGGTTGGATTTTTCTAGAATCAGATTTCCTTTTACATGCTTAATTACAAGATCTGTTTTGTAACTCTCTCCATTGCTATAAGGACAACTGAGATGTTTGTGCAACTATTTTACATGTTAAAGTTTCAACTTGTGGAGTCAATTGTATTTTTCTGACATGTTCAATGTATCAATATCTTACTTGGATTCATATAAATGCTAATCACAGGTGTTCGCACGGGTTTAGCAAAATCTGCCATTTGCTGGTCATTCATTCAGCCTGCACAATGTTTATCATTGTTCTGTAGTAACAAACTCTAATGTTCTGTTAAATCCTTTTCAGGTTGCTGAGATGTATCGCGCTAAAAAATTCAACTATCCAAATAATCAAGAGGATGAGGATGATGACTAAAGCATTCACAATTATATCAACCATTGAAGCAAGATGGTTTCTATGTAGTTAGTCATGGCCTAAAAAATGCAGGTTAAACTTGATGATTGCCTGCCTATCGTAAATAGAAGCAACTGATTACAGTTCCAGGTTTTTGCCAACTTATTCACATGGTCAAGCCAATGTGCATTAAGGTTTGCCAACAAAAATATGGAGTCACGAATTTGTGGCAATACTATCCACCCGTTTCCTGCTCAGATGAGCAACCTCGATGGAAATCATATATCAGATTTAGAGGTCTTTTTCCAGTAAATTATGATCACTGGAAGGAAATTGTGTAACAAACTGTAAGTAATTCATGTTGTGTTGTGGCTTAAAACAGTAGTGTGACTTTCTAGCAATAATTCGGGATGCAATGGAATTTTTTTCATGATAGTGTTCTCATTCTGGGTGTTGTAATCAGCTCAATAAATTAATTTATTTTTCTGATTGGGTTCTCTTTTTCGGTGTTGTAATCAGCAATTTTGAGTCCAGGTAGTGTAATAATTCTCTGAATCCCAGGTGCTACAATGGGTGCTGATTTGGAGTGAGTTTTGCATGCTCTCTTGAATTCTATGAATAGGTTCCTTTTGGAACACTAAGATGTACAATCACTAAAATGTGGGGTGATGGAATACAATTCCTCCGAATAAACCATCCTTAGATGGACTCCCATCAAATTGGCATGGCAATCAAGGGGTGGTGGTTGGATTGGAAGGTCTCATTCACACTACTGGGCAAAAAATTAGGCCAATTGATTTGAAATGTAGAGATTCACCTCCAAGAGGACTTCCAGTAATGCATGTGAATACTTAAGTGATGCTTGTACGTGTAAATCATAAATTAAATTGGCTATGCCTATTAGTGCTAACCAGTTTACTTAAAAAGTCAAATGGTTCTCTCATATATTTCAGCAAATGAAGCATACAGACAGCCCAAAGCATACAGTTTACTTAAGTCCTCTATAGAAGAATCACCATCTTCACAGATACTTGAAAATTGTGAAGCAAGCTCTAGTTTAGATCTGAACTCTTCCATGGTTATTGTCCTCTGGAAAAAAAAAGTCTCCAGACCTTATCAATGCATTCATTTTCGAGCCTGAATTAAGGACTTATAGCTTGCTGCCTAAAATTGGACACTGTTTATAGTTTAAGCCACGATGGCATCCAATATTTTAGGGCCCTACAGATTGACTCTACATCAAGGAGCAACATACCACCTTTCGTAGATGACTCAGTGGAAAAACCGCCTTTCAATTCGGCCCAAAACTTTCTGGGCCAAATTCCATAGCCCAAAGGTTCGAACCCTTAAGAGGAGGGTTCGAACCTTCAAGGAGTGGAATCTCAGGGCCAAATTCTAGACAACATAAAGGTTCGAACCCTCAAGAGGAGGGTTCGAACCTTGCAGATTTGCACTTCCTGAGCCAGTTTCCAGAGTACCCAAAGGTTCGAACCCTCAAGAGGAGGGTTCGAACCTTGTAGACCTGCACTTTCTGAGCCAAATTCCAAACAGCCCAAAGGTTCGAACCCTCAAGAGGAGGGTTCGAACCTTCAAGGAGTGAAATCTCTGGGCCAAATTCTAGATACCACAAAGGTTCGAACCCTCAAGAGAGGGTTCAAACTTTTCAGACCTGCACTTCCTGAGTCAAATTCTAGACAGCCCAAAGGTTCGAACCATCAAGAGGAGGGTTCGAACCTTCGATGAGTGGAATCTCTGGGCCAAATTCTAGACAGTACAAAGGTTCGAACCCTCAAGAGGAGGGTTCGAACCTTGCAGACTTGCACTTCCTGAGCCAGTTTCCAGAATACCCAAAGGTTCGAACCTTCCTGTTGTCGTTTTCTTACTTTATATGAATATACTGACATATGAATCTGAGCAACATCTATGAGTCTTTCCCATTGTTTAAATATCACCTTTTAAAATCGAGGCCATCAACTTGCTGGATAACAAATTTGAGACTGAAAACTCTAAAGGACAGTAACGATTTCGTTGTTAGAATATTTGCAATTTAGTATTCTTGGTAACCTCCATTAGTCTTTTTCATTGTTTATGTATCTCAATATGTAGTCAGGGCCAATGTCGTTGTTGGAGAGGAAAGAAAAAAAAAGTCTAAAGAACCATAACGATATCGTTATCAAAAAATTAAAAAAACACTAATCTGGGTGAAATTCGTTAGCCTTTTTCATTGTTTATGTATCTCAATATACAGTCAGGGCCAATCTTGTTGAAAACTCTAAAGGATCTTAACGATATCGTTTTTAAAAAAAAATCAAAAGTCACTAATCTGAGTGAAATTTGTGAGCCTTTTTCATTGATTATGTATCTCAATTTATAGTCAGGGTCAGTCTCGTTGCAGGACAACAAAAATGAAAGAAAATGCTCTAAAATCGTAATTGTTGATTGTGTTGGTTGGATGTCATATTGTTGATACGATTTGGGACCCTTAAACAACACTTACTGAGTTTTCAAACCTTCAAGCACTAATCAGAAACTTTAAGGCCTTGAAAAAGAATCTGCTGTAAAGGGAGCTCCTATACATTAAAGCAAAATAACCCATGACCATGAGGCAAAATAAGTTATTCTCTAGTTATTGAGGATACATCAAAATATACAAATTATATTCTCCTCTAGTTATTTAGAATACATCCAAAATATAAATCAAAATATGTTTTCCCCCTGGTAAGTTGCTCGATAACATCAATATAAGTTGGCTCAATGACAATCAATGGAGCAAATGCCAAGTGAACAAGGAATGCCAAGAAGTTCCCATTTGCGGCATGTGCATGACCTTCGATCGAGGTGAACAACATCTGTGTACTTTGGAAACAATACTTGAAATTTAAAAGAGAGCATATGAGTTGAACATGTTTAAAAGAGCATGATGTGGCAAACAGGAAATTGGGGTGTTTTAGTTTTGTAATTGCATTAACAACTACTTCTTTGCAAAATGGAAGTAGAACAACTTTTCAGAGATTTTTTCATTTTTGATATCTGCTTATGTAAATCTGAAACTTCTAAATACACCAATCAAATTTCCAAACTAGAATAAGTTTCCACATATTTAAGAAGGTTTGATGACATAACCTCCAAATTAGACACAAAACAAAGAATCCCCCAAACAAAAATGGGCTATTATAGGTGGAAGGTTTCAAGAGCTAAATAGTTGTATATGTGTAATACAAGAGCCCACCATGTTGTTAAACTCTATATCCAACTAGCCCAAGAACAGGAAGCCCAACAGCCTAAACTTTCGCACTCAAACAGTCTGAATAGTGGGTATATATGGGCAAAAAATTAGCCTAAACAAAGGCTGAAAATTGGTTAAAATATGGCCCAAATGTTGTTGGAATCAACTTGATTTGTACTAGACAAATAAAGTTGGAGAATGGTTGTATAGCCTAAACTTTCACACCCAAACAGTCTAAATAGAAGTCCTGTTGGGGCTGGTCTTAGCTAGATTCACAAATGGTTAGTATTTTCATCATTGTGAAAGCAGAAAGTTGGAGAATTTTATTAGCCAAAAGTGTCACTTCACTTACATTTTGGGTTTACCTATTGTGGGAAATGTGCTAGACCAAGGTTAACCAAATTTAATTGATGCTCAGAATAGTGTAATGAGCCTATAGTAGATTTTCGAGAGTCGTTTCGCATTCCGGACCCCCGGCGGGCCGTCTTCGAGCCTAAGTGTTGGAAAATCCTATGTTTTCGCATCTAATTCTCCAACCGGGAGTCCAATTTGCGAGCCTTCAGTTTTAAAAAGTTACTCTGCCCTCGAGCGAAGTGCTCGCAACGGTTTCCAATTTTTTCGAGGACCATTTCCCGTTCCGGACCCCCGGCGGGCCGCTTCAAGCCTAAGTGTTGGAAAATCCAATGTTTCGCTTCTAATTATCTAACCAGGAGTCCTATTTTTGAACCGTCGGTTCCTACAAGTTACTCTACCCTCGAGCGTAGTGCTCGCGCCGGTTTTCGATTTTTTTGATTGCCGTTTCCTGTTCCGGACTCCTGGCGGCCCGTATTTAAGCATAAGTGTTGGAAAATCCGATGTTTTCGTTTCTAATTCTCTAACCAGGAGTCCTATTAGCGAACCGCCAGTTTTATCAAGTTACTCTACCCTTGAGCAAAGTGCACGTGCCGGTTACTCTACCCTCGAGCATAGTGCAGGCCATTTTCGAGCCCAAGTGTTCGAAAATCCTATGTTTCGCTTATAATTCTCTAACCGGGGGTCGTATTTGCGAACCATCAGTTCCTACAAGTTACTCTACCCTCGAGCGAAGCATTCGTGCCGGTTTTCGATTTTTCCGGGAGACGTTTCCCATTCCGGACCCACGACGGGCCGTCTTCGAGCCTAAGTGTTGGAAAATCCTATGTTTTCGCTTCTAATTCTCTAACTGGCAGTTCTATTTGCGAACCTTCAGTTCCATCAAATTACTCTACCCTCAAGGGAAGTGCCCGCACCTGTTTCCAATTCTTTCAGGGAGCCTTTTCCCGTTTGGACTCCCGCCAGGCTGTTTTTGAGCATGTGTTGGAAAATCGTGGATTTTTGCTTTTAATTCTCTAACCGAGAGTCCTATTTGCGAACAGTGAGTTCCGATAAGTTACTCTACCCACGAATGAAGTGCTCATGCCGGTTTCTAATTTTTTCGGGTGTCCTTTCCCATTTTGGACCCCTAGTGGGCCGTTTTCGAGCCTAAGTGTTGGAAAATCCTATGTTTAGCTTCTAATTCCCTAACCGGGAGTCGTATTTCCGATCCTTCAGTTCCTACAAGTTACTCGACCATCGAGCGAAGTCCTCGTGCCGGTTTTCGATTTTTCCAGGAGACGTTTCCCGCTCCGGACCCACGACGGGCCGTCTTCGAGCCTAAGTGTTGGAAAATCCTATATTTTCGCTTTTAATTCTCTAGCTGGGAGTCCTATTTGTGAACTTTCAGCTCTGTCAAATTACTCTACCCTCAAGGGAAGTGCCCGCGCCTGTTTCCAATTCTTTCAGGGAGCCTTTTCCCGTTTCGGACCCCCGCTGGGCTGTTTTTGAGCATGTGTTGGAAAATCGTGGATTTTTGCTTTTAATTCTCTAACCAAGAGTCCTATTTGCGAATAGTGAGTTACGACAAGTTACTCTACCCTCGAACGAAGTGTTCGTGCCAATTTCTGATTTTTTCTGGTGTCGTTTCCCATTTCGGACCCCTGGCGGGCCGTTTTCGAGCCTTAGTGTTGGAAAAACCTATGTTTCGCTTCTAATTCTCTAACCGGGAGTCCTATTTGCGAGCCGTCAGTTCCATCAAGCTACTCTGCACTCGAGAGATGTGCTCGTGCCGGTTTTTGATTTTTCTGAGGAACGTTTCCCGTTACGAACCCCTGGAGGGCCGTTTTCGAGCCTAAGTGTTGAAAAATCCTATGTTTTCGCTTCTAATTCTCTAACCGGGAGTGCTATTTGAGAACCTTTAGTTCCTTCAAATTACTTTACCCTCAAGGGAAGTGCTCGCGCCTGTTTCCAATTCTTTCCGGGAGCCTTTTCCCGTTTCGGACCCCTGGTGGGCTGTTTTTGAGCCAATGTTGGAAAATCGTGGATTTTTGCATTTAATTCTCTAACCATGAGTCCTATTTGTGAATAGTGAGTTCCGACAAGTTACTCTACCCACGAACGAAGTGCTCATGCCGGTTTCTGATTTTTCTTGGTGTCGTTTCCCGTTTCGGACCCTTAGCAGGCCGTTTTCGAGCCTAAGTGTTGGAAGATCCTATGTTTAGCTTCTAATTCTCTACCCGGGAGTCTTATTTGCGAACCCTCAGTTCAGTCAAGTTAGTCTACCTTTAAGAGAAGTACTCGTGCGGGTTTCCGATTTTTTCGGGGGCTGTTTGCCATTTCGGCTCCCCAGCAGGTCGTTTTCGAGCCTAAGTGTTGGAAAATCTTCTGTTTCGCTTCTAATTCTCTAACCAGGAGTCCTATTTGCGATCCGTCAGTTCCATCAAGTTACTCTATGCTCGAGAGAAGTGCTCGTGCTAGTTTCTGATTTTTCCAGGGGCCTTTCCCATTCCGGACCCCCGGCGGGCTGTTTTTGAGGCTAAGTGTTGGAAAATCCTATGTTTCGCTTCTAATTCTCTAAACGGTTGTCGTATTTTAGATCCTTCAGTTCCTACAAGTTACTTTTCCCTCGAGTGAAGTGCTCGCACCGGTTTCTAATTTTCCCGTGGGCCATTTCCCGATCCAAACCCCCGGCGGGCCGCTTCGAGCCTAAGTGTTGGAAAATCCTATGTTTCGCTTCTAATTCTCTAACCGGGAGTCCTATTTTTGAACCGTCAGTTCCTACATGTTACTTTACCCTCTAGCGTAGTGCTCGTGCTAGTTTTCGATTTTTTTGGGGGCCGTTTCCTGTTTCGGACCCCCGGCGGCCCATATTCAAGCATAAGTGTTGGAAAATCCGATGTTTTCGCTTTTAATTCTCTAACCAGGAGTCATATTACCGAACCGTCAGTTTCGTCATGTTACTCTACCCTCGAGCGAAGTGCACGTGCCGGTTTCTGATTTTTCCAGGGGCCGTTTCGCATTTCGGACCCCCGGCGGGCCGTTTTCGAGCCTAAGTGTTGTAAAATCCTATTTTTCACTTCTAATTGAAAGTCCGGGATCCTTACCCTAAGGGGGGTGAATGGGGTGATCTACACTTAATGACTAATTATGACCAATTTTAACTTCTTAATTAATCTCTAGTCACATGAGATGATAAACATACAAAATGCGGAGGCTTAAACAAAACAATCACCACAACGCATTCACCATAACACAATGATTTATAGTGGTTCGGCCTCAATGCCTACATCCACTACCGGCTTGTGATCCAACACCCCACCGGATTTTCACTATTTATGCTTTTCAAAACGCTAAGCAATAACCTTTACAATATGCTTTCCAAGGCTAAGCAATAACCTAACAATGTTGTTTTTCTAGGCTAAACAACAACCTATCAATGTGCTTTTCTAGGCTAAGCAATAACCTCTACACTATGCTTTTCTTAGGCTAAGCAATAACCTTTACAAGAGATGATTTCTCAAATAAGTGTCTACACAAACACTTTAAGAGATTACAATTAAGGCTCAATTTAATTGCCTCTAAAATAGGCGAATAAGAAAGTTAAATTCAACTCACACAACACTCTATGAAATGCTAAGATGAATGCTCATGAAGTGTGTGTGTGAAAACTTCAATCAAGTTTAAAATGAAGGCTCAATAAATGTATGCTTAACGCATTTCAAAGTTTAAAGCACACAAAGATTTGATTTAAGTGAAATGCAAATCACATGTACAAAATACTAACTTGTTGATGATATGAAAATCAAAAGTTCACAAGTTGTATGAAATTAATTATGTCTAAACAAGTGATGCATGTGCAATGTTGTTTTCAAAAACAAAAGTTTAACTAAGGTTCAAAAGAATGAAAACAACAATATGATTCAACCAAGTAAATGAAACATGTTATAAAAGAAATCAAAGGATTTGGCAAAACATGTTTTATAAAGTTTTAAAACAAACTTGGTTTGAAATCAAGGTGAAGAATCCAATCCAACTTAGATCAAAGATTAAATGAAGAATGGATTCAACACATCATAGTTATCATGCTAAAAATCATTTACCAATAATTTAAACAAAGCATATAACATATGATAAATAATAGTAAAGTTTACTTAGAGATTTAACTTCATTAATCCAAGCTTTAGCTTTACTAATGACCCCTTGGTCTCTCTTAGTTCATCCCCTTTTTCTCTTCTCCAAACTCCTCAAAAGTGGCAATTTTATCTACTTTTATCACCTCCTTTTCCAAAGGAATGAACCTCATTTTATATTCAAAAAATGAGTTCTGGCGTGTCCCAGGTCGACCTACACTGTACCCCGGTCGACCTGGCCTTAACGGTAAAAAATCTGACCGTTTGAAAAAGTAGCCCAACGGCTCTTTTCCCGGTCGACCCGCAGTGTGCGTGGTCGACCAGGTCCATGGGCTCGGTCGACCGAGCACATTGCAGGTCGACCAGGGCCCAGGGACCAAAATTCCCAAAATAGCATATTTCAAAGTATTTCTTTGAGGGAACTTTTGGCCCATTAAATCAAGCTTGGAAACATGATTTTAATTCAATCTAAGTGCTTTTTAAAATCATGAAACATAAAATCCTAAAATGATTTGAAAGATTTAAAACATAGGCTAGCTTGATTCATAAAACTTCTTTTTCAAATTAAATGCATCCAAGATTAAAAACAAAACATGCATAAATCAATAGTTCTATAAGTCTAAAAAACAATGCATGTGAAAATCAAGATTTCAACATTTTCTAAATCAATGCATGTGTGAAAATTCAAATGATGATTAAAATGATAATGCATCCATCAAATTGCAATATACAAAATCCCTAACACTAATTCTCTAACCGGGAGTCCTATTTGCGAACAGTGAGTTCTGACAAGTTAGTCTACCCTCGAACGAAGTGCTCGTGCCGGTTTTTGATTTTTCCGGGTGTCGTTTCCCGTTTCGGACCCCTGGCGGGTCGTTTTCAAGCATAAGTGTTGGAAAATCCTATGTTTCACTTCTAATTCTCTAACTGGGAGTCCTATTTGCAAACCGTCTTTTCCATCAAGTTACTCTTCGCACGAGAGAAGTGCTCGCGCCGGTTCTTGATTTTTCGGAGGAACGTTTCCCGTTCCAGATCCCCGTCGGGCCGTTCTCGAGCCTAAGTGTTGGAAAATTCTATGTTTCGCTTCTAATTCACTAACCGTGAGTCCTATTTGCAAACCGTCAATTCCGTCAAATTACTCTACGCTCGAGAGAAGTGCTCGCGCCGGTTTCCGATTTTTCCAATGAACGTTTCCTGTTCCAGACCCCTGGCGGGCCGTTCTCGACCCTATGTGTTGGAAAATTCTATGTTTCGCTTCTAATTCTCTAACAGGGTGTCTATTTGCGAACCGTCAGTTCCTACAAGTTACTCTGCCCTCGAGCGAAGTGCTTGTGCCGGGTTTCAATTTTTTTGGGGGACATTTCCAGTTACGAACCCCTGACGGGCCGTTTTCGAGCCAAAGTGTTGGAAAATCCTATATTTTCACTTCTTATTCTCTAACCGGGAGTCTTATTTGCGAACCGTCAGTTCCTACAAGTTACTCTTCCCTCGGGCAAAGTGCTCGCGCTGGTTTCCATTTTTTTCTAGTGCCGTTTCTCATTTTGGACCCCCGTGGGACATTTTCAAGCTTAGGTGTTGGAAAATCCTATGTTTCCGCTTCTAATTCTCTAAACGGGAGTCCTATTTGCGAACCGTCAGTTCTGTCAAGTTACACTACCCTCGAGTGAAGTCCTCGTGCTAGTTTCCGATTTTTCCGGGGGACGTTTCCCGTTCCGGACCCCCGGCGGGCAGACTTCGAGCCTAAGTGTTGGAAAATCCTATGTTTTCCGTTCTAATTCTTTAACCGAGAGTCTTATTTGCGAACCGTTTGTTCCATCAAGTCACTTTACCTACAAGGAAAGTGCTCGCAATGGTTTCCAGCTCTTTATGGGGCCGATTCCAGTTCCGGATCCCCGGCGGACTATTTTTCAAGCCTAAGTGTTGGAAAATCATATGTTCTCACTTTTAATTCTCTAACCGGGAGTCGAATTTGCGAACCGTCTGTTTCGACAAGTTACTCTATGCTTGAGCAAAATGCTCGCACCTGTTTCCAATTTTTCCGAGGGCCATTTTACCGTTCCGGACCCCTGGCGGGCCGCTTCGAGTCTAAGTGTTGGAAAATCCTATGTTTCGCTTCTAATTCTCTAACCAGGAGTCCTAATTTTGAACCATCAGTTCCTAAAAGTTACTCTACCCTCGAGTGTCGTGCTCGTGCCGGTTTTCAATTTTTTCGAGGGCCGTTTCCCGTTCCGGACCCCCGGCAGCTGTATTCAAGCATAAGTGCTGGAAAATCCGATGTTTTCACTTCTAATTCTCTAACCAGGAGTCATATTAGCGAACCGTCAGTTTCGTCATGTTACTCTACGCTCGTACGAAGTGCACGTTCAGGTTTCCAATTTTTCCAGGGGCTGTTTCCCATTTCGGACCCCCGGCGGTCCTTTTTCGAGCCTAAGTGTTGGAAAATCCTATGTTTCGCAACTAATTCCCTAACCGGGAGTCGTATTTCCAATCCTTCAGTTCCTACAAGTTACTCGACCATCGAGCGAATTCCTCGTGCCAGTTTTTGATTTTTCCGGGAGACGTTTCCCGTTCCGGACCCACGGCGGGCCGTCTTCGAGCCTAAGTGTTGGAAAATCCTATGTTTTCGTTTCTAATTCTCTAACTGAGAGTCCTATTTGTGAACCTTCAGTTCCGTCAAATTACTCTACACTTAAGGGAAGTGCCCGCGCCTGTTTCCAATTCTTTTGGGTAGCCTTTTCCCGTTTTGGACCCCTGTCGAGCTATTTTTGAGCAAGTGTTGGAAAATCGTGGATTTTTGCTTTTAATTCTCTAACCGAGAGTCCTATTTGCGAACAGTGAGTTCCGACAAGTTACTCTACCCTCGAACGAAGTGCTCGTGCCGGTTTCTGATTTTTCCTTGTGTCGTTTCCCGTTTCGAACCCCTGGCGAGCCGTTTTCGAACCTAAGTGTTGGAAAAACCTATGTTTCGAACCTAAGTGTTGGCGAGCAGTTCCAGACTCGCGACAGGCCGTTCTCGAGCCTAAGTGTTGGAAAATCATATGTTTTGATTCTAATTCTCTAACAGGGTGTCCTATTTGCTAATCGTAAGTTCCTACAAGTTACTCTACCCTCGAGCAAGGTGCTCATGCCGAGTTTCAATTTTTCCGGGGGGACGTTTCCAGTTACGAACCCCTGGCGGGCTGTTTTCGAGCCAAGGTGTTGGAAAATCTTTTGTTTTTGCTTCTAATTCTCCAACCGGGAGTCCTATTTGCGAACCTTCAGATCCGTCAAATTACTCCACCCTCAAGGGAAGTGCTTGCGCCTGTTTCCAATTTTTTCCGGGAGCCTTTTCCCGTTTCGGACCCCCGACGGGCTGTTTTTGAGCCTAAGTTGGAAAATCATGGATTTTCGCTTTTAATTCTCTAACCGGGAGTCGTATTTGTGAACCATCAGTTCCGTCAAGTTACTCTACACTCGAGAGGAGTGCTCGCGCTGGTTTTCGATTTTTCTGTGGGCCGTTTCCCGTTCCAGACTCCCGGCAGGCCGTTCTCAATCCTAAGTGTTGGAAAGTCATATGTTTTGCTTCTAATTATCTAACAGGGTGCCCTATTTGCGAACCGTTAGTTCGTACAAGTTTTTTACCCTCAAACGAAGTGCTCATGCTGAGTTTCAATTTTTCCGGGGGATGTTTCACATTACGAGCCCCCGGCGGGCCGTTTTCGAACCTAAGTGTTGGAAAATCCTACATTTTCGCTTCTAATTCTCTAACCGGGAGTCCTATTTGCGAACAGTCAGTTCCTACAAGTTACTCTACTCTCGAGCGAAGTGCTCGCACTGGTTTCCGATTTTCTCGAGGGCCATTTCCCGTTTTGGACCCCCAATGGGCCGTTTCGGAGCTTAAGTGTTGCAAAATCCTATGTTTCCACTTCTAATTCTCTAACCGGGGGTCCTATTTGTGAACGGTCAGTTCCTACAAGTTACTCTAGTCTCGAGCGAAGTGCTCGCATTGGTTTCTATTTTTTTTTGTGGGCCGGTTCCCGTTTTGGACCCCTGATGGGCCGTTTTCGAGCATAAGTGTTGCAAAATCCAATGTTTCCGCTTCTAATTCTCTAATCGGGAGTCCTATTTGCGAACCGTCAGTTCCGTTAATTTACTCTGCCCTCGAGCAAAGTCCTTGTACCAGTTTCTGATTTTTTTGGGAGACGTTTGCCGTTTCGGACCCCGGGCGGGCCGTCTTCGAGCCTAACCGTTGGAAAATCCTATGTTTTTGCTTCTAATTCTCCAACCGGGAGTCCTATTTTCGTACCGTCTGTTCTATCAAGTTTCTTGACCCTCAAGGGAAGTGCTCGCGCCGGTTTCTAATTCTTTCAGGAGCCGATTCCAATTCTGAATCCCCGGCGGGCCGTTTTCGAGCCTAAGTGTTGGAAAATTCTATGTTTTCGCTTCTAATTCTCTAACCGAGAGTCAAATTTGCGAACCGTCTGTTTCAACAAGTTACTCTACCCTCGAGCGAAGTGGTCGCCTCGGTTTCCAATTTTTCCGAGGGCCATTTCCCGTTCCAGACCCTTGGATGGCAGTTTTCGAGCCTAAGTATTGGGATATTTTATGTTTCACTTCTAATTCTCTAACCGGGAGTCCTATTTGTGAACCGTCAGTTCCTACAAGTTACACTACCCTTGAGTGAAGTGGTCATGCCAGTTTTTGATTTTTCCAGGGGGGCGTTTCCCGTTCCAGACCCTTGGCGGGACGTTTTCGAGCCTAAGTGTTTGAAAATCTTACGTTTTCGCTTCTAATTCTCTATTTAGGAGTCGTATTTGCAAACCGTCTGTTTCGTCTAATTACTCTACCCTCGAGTGAAGTGCTTGCACCGGTTTTCTTTTTTTTCGGGGATTGATTCCCGTTCCGGACCACCGGCGGCCGTTTTCGAGCTTAAGTGTTGGAAAATCCAATGTTTTCTCTTCTAATTCTCTATCCTGGTGTTTTATTTGTGAACCGTCAGTTCTTACAAGTTGCTCTACCCTCGAGCGAAGTGCTCGTGCCGGTTTCTGATTTTTCCGGAGGCCGTTTCCCATTTTGGAGCCCTGGCGGGCTGTTTTCGAGCCTAAGTGTTGGAAAATCCTATGTTTCGCTTCTAATTCTCTAACTAGGAGTCGTATTTGCGAATCGTCAGTTCTTACAAGTTACTCTACCCTCGAGCGAAGTCCTCGTGCTGGTTTTTGATTTTTCTGGGGGCTGTTTCCCTTTTCAGACACCCGACGGGCCGTTTTCGAGCCTAAGTGTTGGAAAATCCTATGTTTCGCATCTAATTCTCTAATCGGGAGTCCTACTTGCGAACTGTCCGTTCCGTCAAGTTACTCTACCCTCGAGCGAAGTCCTTGTACCGATTTCTAATTTTTCTGGGGGACGTTCCCCGTTCCGGACCTCCGGCGGGCTGTCTTCAAGCCTTAGTGTTGGAAAATCCTATGTTTTCTCTTCTTATTCTCTAACTAGGAGTCCTATTTGCTAGCCGATAGTTCCTACTAGTTACTCCACAATCGAGCGAAGTGCTCGTGCCGGTTTTCAATTTTTCCGGGGGCCGATTCCCTTTCCGGACACCCGACGGACCGTTTTCGAGCCTAGGTGTTGGAAAATCCTATGTTTTGCTTCTAATTCTCTAACAGGGATTCTTATTTGCGAACCGTTAGTTCCTACAAGTTACTCTACCCTCGAACGATGTGCTCGCGCCATTTTTTGATTTTTCCGGGGGCCGTTTCTCGTTACGAACCCCCGGCGGGCCGTTTTAGAGCCTAAGTGTTAGAAAATCCTATATTTTCGCTTCTAATTCTCTAATATGAAGTCCTATTTATGAACCGTCAGCTGCTACAAAATACTCTACCCTCAAGCGAAGTGCTCGCGCTCGTATCCAATTTTTCTGGGGCCCGTTTTTCGTTTCGGACCCCCGACGGGCCGTTTTCGAGCTTAAGTGTTGGAAAATCCTATGTTTTCGCTTCTAATTCTCAAATCGGGAGTCCAATTCGCGAACCGTCAGTTTCGACATGTTACTCTACCCTCGAGCGAAGTGCTCGCACCGGTTTCTGATTTTTCCGAGGGCTAGTTCCCGTTTCGGACCCCTGGTGGGCCGTTCTCAAGCCTAAGTGTTTGAAAATCCTATGTTTCGCTGCTAATTCTCAAATCGGGAGTCGTATTTGCGAATCGTCGGTTCATACAAGCTACACTACCCTCGAGCGAAGTGCTCATGCCAGTTTCCTATTTTTCCTGGGGGCGTTTCCTATTCCGAACCCTCCGCGGGCTGTTTTTCGAGCCTAAGTGTTGGGAAAATCATATGTTTTCGCTTCTAATTTTTCTAACCAGAAGTCGTATTTGTGAACCGTCAGTTTCTACAAGTTACTCTACCCTCAAGCAAAGTGCTAGCGCCGGTTTCTGATTTTTCCGGGGCCGTTTCCAGTTCCAGACCCCAGGCGGTCCGTTTTCAAGCCTAAGTGTTGGAACATCCGATGTTTTTGCTTCTAATTCTCTATCCGAGAATCTAATTTGCGAACCATCTGTTCCGTCTAATTACTCTACCCTCGAGCGAAGTGCTCTTGCCGGTTTTCTATTTTTCTGGGGGCCGATTCCGGTTCCGACCCACCGGCTGGCCGTTTTCGAGCTATCTAGGAGTATGATTTGCAAATCGTCAGTTCCTACAGGTTACTCTACCCTCGAGCGAATTGCTCGTGCCGGTTTCCAATTTTTTCGAGGGCCGTTTCCCGTTCCGAACCCCCGGCTGCCGCTATGCAAGCATAAGTGTTGGAAAATTGTATGTTTTCACTTCTAATTCTCTAACCGAAAGTCCTACTTGCGAACCGTCAGTTTCGTCAAGTTACTCTACCCTCGACCGAAGTGTTAGAGCCGGTTTCCGACTTTTCAGCGGGCCGTCAGTTCGTACAAGTTACACTATCCTCGAGCGAAGTCCTCATGCCGGTTTTTGATTTTTCCATGAGTCGTTTCCTGTTTCGGATCGGCGGCGGGCGGCCTTCAAGCCTAAGTGTTGGAATATCCTATGTTTCGTTTCTAATTCTCTAACCGGGAGTCCTATTTACAAACCATCTGTACCTACAAGTTACTTTACCCTCGAGCGAAGTCTTCGTGTCGGTTTACAATTTTTCCGGGAGTTGTTTCCCGTACGGAGTCCCGGCGGGCCTTCTTCGAGCCTAAGTGTTGGAAAATCCTATATTTTCGCTTCTAATTCTCTAACCGGAAGTCCTATTTGCGAACCGTTAGTTCCGTCAAATTACTCTACCCCAAGGGAAGTGCTCGTGCCTGTTTGCAATTCTTTTTGGGAGCCTTTTCCCATTTCGGACCGCCGGCGGGCCGTTTTCGAGCCTAAGTGTTGGAAAATTCAATGTTTTGCTTCTAATTCTCTAACCGGGATTCCTATTTGCGACCCGTCAGTTCTTATAGGTTACTCTACCCTCGAGTGATGTGCTCATGCCGGTCTTCGATTTTTCCGGAGGACGTTACTCATTACGAACCCCTGGTGGGTCGTTTTTGACCCTAAGTGTTGGAGAATCATATATTTTCGCTTCTAATTCTCTAACCGGGAGTCCTATTTACGAACCGTCCTTTCCTACAAGTTACTCTACCCTTGAGCAAAGTGCTCGCGCTGGTTTTCGATTTTTTTTGGGGCTGTTTTCCGAGCTTAAGTGTTGAAAAATCCTATGTTTCCGCTTCTAATTCTCTAACCAGGATTCCTATTTGCGAACTGTCTGTTCCTACAAGTTACATTACCGTCGAGCGAAGTGCACAATCCAATTTTCGATTTTGCCGGGGGCCGTTTTCTCAAAAATCCTATGTTTTTGCTTATAATTCTCTAACCAAGTGTCCTATTTTGCGAACTGTCAGTTCCGTCAAGTAACTCTACCCTCGAGCGAAGTCCTCGTGCCAGTCTCCGATTTTTCCGGGAGACGCTTCCCGTTCTAGACCCGCGGCGGGCCGTCTTCTAGCCTAAGTGTTGGAAAATCCTATGTTTTCGCCTCTAACTCTCTAACCGGGAGTCCTATTTGCGAACCGTCAGTTCCGTCATGTTACTTTACCCTCAAGGGAAGTGCTTCCGCTGATTTCCAATTCTTTCAGGGGTCGTTTCCCATTCCGGACCCCCGGCGGGCCATTTTCGAGGCTAAGTGTTGGAAAATCTTATGTTTTCGCCTCTAATTCTCTAACTAGGAGTCCAATTTGTGAACCATTAGTTTCAATAAGTTACTCTACCCTCCAGCGAAATGGTCGCACCGGTTTCCGATTTTTCTAAGGGTCATTTCCCGTTCCGGACCCCCGGCGACCTGTTTTCGAGCATAGGTGTTGGAAAATCCTATGTTTTGCTTCTAATTCTCTAACTAGGAGTCTTATTTGCGAACCGTCTATTCCTACAAGTTACTCTACCCTCCAGCGAAGTTGTCATACCGATTTCCAATTTTTTTGCGGGGGACGTTTCTCATTCCGGACCCTCGACGGGCTGTTTTCAAGCTTAAGTGTTGGAAAATTCTATGTTTCCGCTTCTAATTGTCTAAACAGTAGTCATATTTGTGAACCGTCAGTTCCTACAAGTTACTCTACCCTCGAGCGAAGTGCTAGTGTCGGTTTCCAATTTTTTCGGGGGACGTTACCCGTTCTGGACCCCCGACGGTCCGTTTTCGAGCTTAAGTGTTGGAAAATCCTATGTTTCCGCTTCTAATTCCCTATCCGGGAGTCCTATTTGTGAACCGATAGTTCCTACAAGTTACTCTACCCTCGAGCGAAGTGCTTGCGCCAGTTTTCTATTTTTCCGGGGGCCGATTCCCGTTCCGGGCCAACGGTGGGCCGCTTTCGAGCGAAAGTATTGGAAAATCCTATGTTTTCGCTTCTAATTCTCTATCCGTGAGTCCTATTTGCGAACCGTCAGTTCCTACAAGTTACTCTACCCTCGAGCGAAGTGCTCGCGCGGGTTTTCGATTTTTCTAGGTGTCGTTTCCCGTTCCAGACACCAGGCGGACCGTTTTCGAGCCTAAGTGTTGGAAAATCCAATTGTTTTGCTTCTAATTCTCTAACCAGGAGCCCTATTTGCGAACCGTCATATTCGAGAAGTTACGCTACCCTCGAGTGAAGTGCTCGCACCGGTTTCCATTTTTTTCCGGGGGCCGTCTCCTGTTCCAGACCCCTGATGGGCCGTTTTCGAGCCTCTGTGTTGGAAAATCCTATGTTTCGCTTCTAATTCTCTAACCCGGAGTCCTATTTGGGAACCATCAGTTTCTATAAGTTACTCTACCCTTAAGCGAAGTGCTCGTGTCGATTTCTGAATTTTCCAGGGGCCGTCTCCCGTTTTGGAACCCCGGCTGGCTGTTTTAGAGCCTAAGTGTTGGAAAATCCTATGTTTCGCTTCTAATTCTCTAACCGGGAGTCCTAGTTGCGAACAGTCTGTTCCGTCCAGTTACTCTACCCTCGAGCAAAGTGCTCGCGCCGATTTTCAATTTTTATGAGGGCCGTTTCCCATACCAGACCCCTGGCGGGCCGTTTTCGAGCTTAAGTGTTAGAAATTCATATGTTTCGCTTCTAATTCTCCTACCAGGAGTCCTATTTGCGAACCATCCGTTTATACAAGTTACTGTACCCTCAAGCGAAGTTCTAATGCCGATTTTCAATTTTTCTGGGGGACGTTTCCCATTACAGACCCCCGGAGGGCTGTTTTCTAGCCAAGGTCTTGGAAAATCCAGTATTTTCGCTTCTAATTCTTTAATCAAGAGTCCTATTTGTGAACCGTCAGTTCCTACGAGTTACTTTGCCCTCAAGTGAAGTGCTCGCACTGATTTTCAATTTTTCTGGGTGTCGTTTCCAGTTTCGGACCCCTGTCAGGCCGTTTTAGAACCTAAGTGTTAGAAAATCCTATGTTTCCGCTTCTAATTTTCTAACCGGGAGTCTTATTTGCGAACCGTTAGTTCCTACAAGTTACTCTACCCTTGAAAAAGTGCTCAACCGGTTTTTGACTTTTCTGGGGGCCGTTTCCCGTTCGGACCCCCGGCAGGCCGTTTTCGAGCAAAAGTATTGAAAAATCCTATGTTTTCGCTTCTAATTCTCTAACTGGGAGTCCAACTTACGAACCATCAGTTTCATCAAGTTACTCTACCCTCGAGCGAAGTGTTCGCGCCGGTTTCCGACTTCTCCGCGGGTCGTTTTTTAGCCTAAGTGTTGGAAAATCAATTGTTTCGCTTCTAATTCTCTAACCGGGAGTCCAATTTGCGATCCGTCCGTTCCTACAAGTTACTCTACCCTCGATTGAATTGCTTGCCCCGGTTTTCAATTTTTTCGAGGGCCATTTCCCGTTCAGAACCCCCGGCGGGCCGTTTTCGAGCCTAAGTGTTGGAAAATCCTATGTTTTGCTTCTAATTCTCTAATTGGGAGTCCTATTTGTGAACCGTTAGTTCCTACAAGTTACACTACCCTCGAGCGAAGTTGTCATGCCGGTTTTCAATTTTTCCGGGGACGATTCCCATTCCGAATCCTCGGCGGCCTGTTTTTGAGCCTATGTGTTGGAAAATCTTATGTTTTGTTTCTAATTCTCTAATCGGGAGTCCTAATTGCGAACCGTCAGTTCTGAAAGTCCTCGTGTCGGTTTTCGATTTTTCCGGGAGGCATTTCCCATGCCGGACCCGCGGCGGGCCGTCTTCTAGCCTAAGTGTTGGAAAATCCTATGTTTTCGCTTCTAATTCTTTGACCAGGAGTCCTATTTGCGAACCGTTAGTTCCGTCTAATTACTCTACCCTCGAGCGAAGTGCTCTCACCAGTTTTCTATTTTTCTGGGGTCCGATTCCCATTCCGACCCGCCAGCGGGCCGTTTTCGAGTTGTCCGGGAGTATTATTTGCGAACCGTCAGTTCCTACAGGTTACTCTACCCTCGAGCGAAGTGTTCGCGCTGGTTTCCGATTTTTTCGAGGGCCGTTTCCCGTTCAGGACCCCCGGCGGCCTGTATTCAAGCGTAAGTGTTGGAAAATCCTATGTTTTCACTTCTAATTCTCTAACCGAAAGTCCAACTTACGAACCGTCAGTTTTGTCAAGTTACTCTACCCTCGAGTGAAGTGTTCGTGCCGATTTTTGACTTTTTGATGGACCCGATTCCTTCCCTCTCTCCCGCTGCCTCCGCCCCGGGTCTTTCGGGGTGCGGCGGAGGGGAGGAGAAGAAAAAGGTAAAGGGTTTCAACATCTTTCTTTTTTTTGTACGGGTATGCCAATTTCACTTTTCTACTTGGAATTTAGGAATGGTGATCCGAAGATCCACCTTCGCAAGTAGAAAGGGGAAATGAAACTTTTTCTAGTTTTCCATTGCACACATATTTTAAAAAAAGAGACAAAGGGTTTTTTTGAATGCCGTGAGAGGCGATTTCATTTGTTGCCGTGAAAGGCGATTTTGCCGTAAAAGGCGATTTACAAGTCTCATCCATTATGAAAGACAAGAATTGTGATTTTTGTCTCTAAAAGAAAAATAAAGTACAATAGAAATCAAGAAAAGGAATCTGACTTCTCATTCGATTGTGGGGACACGTTCAGATCGACGGTCGCGAGTCATGTATGGGCTCCTCCATCGTCCATGCAGATGAGAACACGATGCTTGGATTCTTGGCTCGGCTTTCTAACCTCAGATTTTTAAAGGACAAAGACCAAGAGGAGGTCTTATATCCGATAAAAAGCTAAGTAAACGGGCTGAAAAGCCACGTTTTAGCCATGTTGGTAGAAGAAGGGAGGTCCTTGGGGGGGTGGCCCCCCAAGGGTGCTTCAATCACCGTTTTTCGATCTTTTTTCATTCTTTTTTCTTCTGTATTTTTGCTGACATTTCCCCTCATTTATTGGCCTGATTCTCTTGAAGAAAACCCGACGAGAAGCCACGCAAATCGGAGCACAAAGTTTCCTATTTTTTGGAAAGCCGAAGACTTTGTTGTGCGGTTTTGCCGATTTTTTGTCAAGCATTGAAACTAGGCCAAACGATGTCGGAATGACTTGAAATTCGACGTGGAGCTTCTTGAGCAGTAGATAGGACCAACCATAGGCTTTGGTTCGAGTTTTGAAGCCTTTTGGGGTCCCGCAAACGCTTGCCTTGATTTCGCCATGAGAGAAATGCCGAGCTTTGACTTGTGGTCAACCGATGTCCGATTGACCTGAAATTTGACAGGGAGCCTCCTGAGTAGTAAGTAAGACCAACCATGGGCTTTAGTTTGAGTTTTGAAGCCTTTTGGGGTCCCGCAAACGCTCGCCTTGATTTCACCTCGAGGAAAATGCCGAGCTTTGAAACTAGGCCGAACGATGTCCGTTTGACCTAAAACTTGACAGGGGACCTATTGGAGTCATTTTGAGATGATCCATTAGCTCCAATTTGGATGCCATGATTCCGGGATGCTCCGTCGCCGGTAGACCTGTTTTTGCTTCCTGAGAGTTGATGAAGGGTCAAACGTCGTCCGTTTGACCTGAAATTTGGCAGGGGGCCTTTTGGAGGTATTTTGAGACCATCCGTAGGCTCTGATCGAAGTTTTAAAGTCTTCGACACTGTCGCTGCCGGGAGCTCTTGTCTAGCTGTCGGAGGAGTGAAGTTAGGCCAAATGATGTAGAAATGGCCCGAAACTTCATGTGTACCATTCTTTTGACTGCTTTGAAGGATCTTGCAGTTTTTGTTTGATTCTGACAAGATCTGGTGCTTGAAGTGGCGCCTTCCTATTTATGGCAGGATGTGGCTCCATGTAGCATTTGGTGTTGAAGGGACATAGTGACATTTTTGGTGTCAACAAATGCCCCCTCGAGGTACAACGACGAGGTGTGCAGCTCTGGCAGTCGGTGTGCCTCGAAGAGAATTTGAAGGAGATCTTCTTGCTTGACCAAGAGTCTTGAGCGTTTTTTCTTTTGATGGAGTTGCTTTTTTGAGCTTCCAAGGGATTTCGCGGTAATGAGAGGGGTCATGTACCGTCTCAAGGCAAGGATTTTGAAATGACATTTGGATATTGGTTTTTGGGTTTTGGGTTTTCCCTTTTAACCTTGTGAACCTAAAGGCTTTATGTGGCACATTAGGCGGTTAAGAAGGTTTTTTTTTGGTTTTTGACCTTGTGACCTAACAGGCTGTATGTGGCGAGTTAGGGGGTCGGGATTTTGGTTTTTTTGGTTTCGGCCTTGTGACCTAACAAGCTGTATGTGGCAAGTTAGGGGACCATGGTTTGGTTTTTTTGGTCACTCTTTGGGACAATTTTGGGTCCATTGGAGTGGTTTGGTTTTTTGTGGAATGTCAATTTCAAGATTGTGGCTTGATTTGGTGCATGGGTTGGATGGTTTTGGATTTCTTTTGGAAGCCCATGAAGCTTGGAATTTTTTGTATGGTCCAATCAACTCAAGAGAGGCATGGAACCATTTTTGTATGCTCTTGGTAAGAGAAATTTTGACTAAAAGCCACTTTTAGTGCCTAGGTGGTCAAACCTGGCTCATATGGGCTAACCCATGGGACCTTAAGCTTTTAAGAATGGCTTAGATCTCATGTGGTGTCATCAAAGAATATCTAAAAATATCCCTTTTATGTAGAGAATATCTAAAAATATCCTTACTTGGAGAGAATCTCTCAAGTTTCCTTGATTTTGGGAGAGATTTTCTCAAAGTATCTTTCTTTGGGAGAAAGTTTCTCAAATCCCCTTTCTTTTTGGAGAGAATTTCTCAAGAATCTCCTCTTTAGGAGAGAATATCTCAAATCTCCTTCTCTTTTAGGAAGTTTGCTAATTTTTAGCACTTACCTCCTTGCTTTTCTCCTCCTTTCCTCTTTTGGTTTGCTTTCTCTATAAAAGCAATGGAGATGGGTTTTCTTTCTCTTGTTGCTTTCTTTTTGCAAAAACCTTCAAGAGTGCTCCAAGAATTTCTCAAGGATCTTCAAGTTTTCTTCTTCTTCTTCTCCATGGCTTCAAGTAGGTCTTCTTTTTCCAAGAAAACCCCATGTAGATGTAGAAAAGTTCCTTTTCTTCTTTTTTTTTTTCTTCTTTTCTTTTCTTTTCTCTCTTTTTTTTTGTCTTTTTTTTTTCACGTGTTTTCTTTTTCTTTTTTTTTTTTTTCCACGTGCTTTCTTTCTTTTTTTTTTTTTGTGCACGTTCTGATTCTTTTTTTTTTTTTTTTTTTTTTTGAAGAGGTTTTTTTTTTTGTTCTCTCTTTTTTTGCTCACCATGATATGAGGTTTATGCAATTCAAGATGATCATGCATTCTTTCTTCTTTTTTTATTTAAAATGCATCAAGATAAAAGGCTAGAATTTCTAGGTCAAGTCAACATGGATTTTGACTTAGACAAAGTTTGATTGGTTTTGACCAAATTGGGTTGGAATTGGTCAAACTTTTGTCAAAGTTTTCCTAGCATCTAATGCATGATGATTTTATGCATGATTTTTAGTAAATGGAATTGGGAGCATGATGATGCATACCTCGAATTTTCTTGCGAATCTTGGGATTTTTGGAGCTTGCAGCAATGTTGAGCCCACTTCTCCAGTCTCGCAGAATTTCGAGGAACTTTGCAAGTTTTAGAATTTTGAGCTCGCAGCAATGTTGAGCTCTTTTCTGATCTTGCGAAGATTTGAGAAGAAAGGCTTGATCTCGCAGCAATGTTTGAATTCGAGTCTTCTTCGAGAATCCTTCATTGATTATGAGCTCGCAGCAATGTTGAGCTCATCTTCAAGCTTCCTTTCTTTTTCGGGGTGCCTCCCTTTTCTTCGAAATTGCCCCGGAACCATGCCAAAATTTCGCTAGGATTTTTTTTTAGCAAAATTCTGTCATTTGGTGTTTGATTTCTTCCTTTCTGACTTTTGCAGGTGGTTCTTCCAGAACGAACAAGGGTAAGGGCCTTGTTACTGATGCACCTCGCCGATCTGCCAGATCTTCCAATGCGGCCGTTCAGCAGGCTTGGGAAAAAGTCCGTTATGTGGAGACGAACTTGGAAGAATGCGACTCGCTCAACCGAGATGAGATGAGACAGCGATTGATCGCTCTCAAGGATGAGGAGTTTTATAAAATTATGGCAAGCAATCGTCCTTGGGTTATGGACGATCAGAGCGTTGTGCCCAAGCCTACCTTTTTCTTTGGTGACGCTGTCCCTGATGACTCGTCATTCCAAAGGAGATGCTTTCAGTTCTCTTACACAGCTGATGGTGAGGAGAGAACCATTTCTACCCGATCGACTTTTGATCGCACTATCTCGATCATGAGTCTTTCTCCCACATGCTCTAAAAGAGAAGATCCTCCAAGCTGGGTGAAGAGGACCAATGCGGTCAAGATCGGGATTTTTGTTGGCGGTCCTCCCTGTTATGCAGAGAAATCGCCTGTCCGTATGGACATGTTGATGCCAGCCAGCGGCTACCAAGGTTCTGATCATCCATCAGTCGATTTGAGACCGGTGGGCCTTGGCATTTTTAGCGGTGACGGCAGTAATTGGGTGAACCCCTTTCGGCTTCGCGGCCGCTTCAGCGCTGACTCGGGCTGGGAGTCATGGACTGATCACATCCTGCAGATTGGTGGCGCCATTCTGAAGGAGGCTGAAGTTTTTGATGCGGTTCGCGCTTTTCGGCAAACCGTCGTTTTCTCCGATGAGGCCTTCATGGCCATGTTGGAGTCTTTCCTTCCACAGACCAACACCTTCGTTGTCGCGAACGGTGAAATTGGTTTTTCTTTGAAGGAATTGAGCGCTACCACCGGGCTGCCCATCCTCGGCAATCTCTACGAGGAGTTTATGCCTATTGACAGTGTCCTTGAGGAGCAGTCAGAGGAGTTCAGGCTCTTGTACTTTCAGCTCGTCGCCTTCTACGATTTTTTGAAGGAGAAGGAGGGCTCGAAAGTCCGATGCAGCAGTTGGAGGAGTCTCAGCTCTTTGTCTTCCAACTTTTTTGACGGTGGAGATGCTTCTGAGAGTATGTCCCAGGAAGCCAGGGTTAAGAACCCGAAGAAGATCTCCGCTATGCGAGAAAATTTGAGGGATTTTCTTACAAGCACAGACGCCATTTGTCCTGACATTGCGCTGCGGAGAGATCTTGCTGTTTACCTCACTTACTGGCTGGGTGAGGCAGTTTTTGCTGGAGGAGATGGAACGCACATCAGGCCGCACTGTATTTTTCCGGCTTGTCAGATGGCTTTCGGAGAGCAGCTTGCTTTGGTACCTGCTCTTTACTCCTATTTGTGCACCGAACTGCAGGCTGCTGCTTTCTTGGTTCGGCTTGGGCTCCCTATGAATAGGGTATTTTCAGCCCATATTTTCTATTCGTGGTTTGTGTACCACTGTCCTGGCTTCCACTGTTTAGGTGCTGCACAGGATGATGACCCGTTTATGATTCGGTTGGCTAGAGGGAAAGCCGTTTCCGAATCTCTTTTGTCTGCCCGTTTGAGGATCCGACGGTTCAGGGACGTCGAGATGGGGCAGTCTTCAGTCAAGCTTTCTCCCGGTTTGCGGAAGAAGGCTTTTGATTTTGGTATCTCCCGCGATTCCACCAGAGCAGGGTCGGGAAGACACTATTCTTTGACGAACGCAGAGAAGGGATGGCTTTTTAACATACGTGTTGGTACGATGGTGTACCGTCGACATCTTTTTGTTGACATCCAGCCGTATGTTCCTTCTCGTTTTGCGTTGCAGTTGGGCTTCTCCCAAGGCGTTGTAGGAGCGCCTTCGAGCATGGTGAAGCGTTTTGGGGGGCTTCAGGATGGGAGGAATGCATGGGCTTTTTACAGTGCGGAGGACACTACCGCCATGATTTCCTATCCTGAGCTGCCCACTTTCCGGACTGCTGGCTTCGCGAAATGGTTCGCGGAGAGCTTTTCAGTGTACCGGGGGCTTTCCAAGAAGGAGCTCAATGTCAAGCAATCTTCCGGGAAGGGCCTTGGTAGATCAGACGGCGTCCGGCGAGAGGAGGTTTTGGCCTTCCTTTCTGGAGAGAAGCATAGGATAGGCTTTCTCAAGGACCGGGATGTCGTCAGATCTGGAGCTGTGCAAGAGGTACCTGGTGAGGTCCTGAGACAGCTGGAGGAGGAGGAAGCTGAAATCGACGCTTGGAGGCAAGCGGAACGAAGGAGAACTTCCATGGGGTCCACTGGTAGGAGCGGACCATCCAGTGAGGACTCTGGTGAGAAGCCTGACTTTGATAGCGGGGCAGGTTCTTCAGGTAAACCGACCCGCAGGAGCAAGAGGAAGAGAGGACAGTACTGTCATAAGAAGCAGTGCGAAGATTCTCCTGACGTGGAAGTCCCTCTTACCATTGATGAGGAGGTCTCGGGGGATGCCGAAGAGCCTCCAGAGAAGAGGAGTCGAGAGGAAAAAGCCGACGATGGTATGATCTTTTCCCTTTCTTTTTCTGCTTCTCTCTTTTTTCTATTTTTTTTTGAGAGATTTTTGTTTAGATCCACTGCTTTCTTTTCTTTTTGCAGAGGATGATGTCTTGGTGATGCCTGAGGCCCCGGCCGATGAGGCGGCGACGGATCCGACTATGGTATCTGAGGAAGAGCCAAGGGACTCTAGAGTAGATCCAGAATCTTCTCCTGGTACTACTTCTTTACTTCCCCTCCTTTTTTTTGGCATTTTCTTTTCTTTGCTAAATTTTGCTGATATTTCTTCCCCCCTTTTTATCAGCTGATTTGCCAGAGGATTCTGACGACTTCGAGCCATCCATGGATGTAGCTTTCTGCGACACTTCGGACGAGTTTATGGAGACAGAAAGCGCTCCACCGGTCATCGGAGAAGGTGTTTCACAACAATAGTCTTGACAATTTTTTTATTTTTTATTTTTTTTTGTGTCAAGATCATGTTCATACCTTTCATCTTCTGGCAGGTTGTGAGGTGACAGGAGAGGTTCCATTGTCTTCCTCGGAGCCGGAACAGGAAATACCAGCGGCTGGTCCAGATGTAGATGCTTCTTCTACCAGTTTTGATGCGGCAGAAGTGCAAACACATGATGATATCCCATCTTCTGACGCTCCGACTGGGAAGAGTCTTTCGATTTATCGCCCACTACGGCCTGACATGGGCAGTCAGTCAGCGGAGCATGGCGAGTCTTCATCTGGGCCCTCTCTTCAGTTTGCAAAGAAGGTCTTGAAGAGTGTACTGAGCTCCTGGGTCGAGACCCTTTCTTCCGGTCACTTGGAAGCTGGCTTTGGCATGGTCAAGCACGTGCGAGACATCCTTGCTGACAGCGCAGAGGTTGGTCTGGATATCACCAATGCCAAGGCTTTCGTTGATGGAGTCATTTCATTGGGCGATAAGTGGAGCAACACTAAGAACTCCCCAAGTGATGACTTTTTCAACGAAATGTTTCTGAAGCCTTCCAGCGAGGTCAAATCGGAAGTGAATAAGATCTTGAAGGCTCGGAAGCAGCTTGTTCGGGAGAGGAACGTCGCCGAACTGGCTATTATCGAGCTATCAAAAGACCTGAGCCACCTCGATAAGGAGATCAACGAGACTAGGCAGCGTCTCGAGTTGTTGGAAGAACAGACTGCTGCTAAATGGGCTGCTGTTCTTGAAGCTCGTGCCAGAGAAAGCACTCTGATCCGTCAGGTTGAAGAGGTTGACGGGAATCTCCGAAGGAAGACTCAGGAGCATGAGCGATGGCAACTTCTTTGGGAGGAATTCCCCCGTGCTGAAGATGGATCGCGGTTATCTGCCGCATCTTATGGCAGCATCTTGAAGAAGCGTGGCCTGGAAGCCTTGGAGGCTGAGGCCAAGAGTCTGCTCGAGGACCTTAGTCTTTGGTTGAAGACTATGATGGACTGAGCTTTTGACAAACTTTCTTCTTTTTTTTTTTTTGGTACCTCCATGTATAAACATTTTGGCACTCTGTTTTTTTTTTGTATCCCCTTGTTCTACTTAAATTCTTTTTTTTTTTTGAAAATAAGCAAAAGTTTGAATGGGAATGTTTGTTTGAAAATCTTGATCAAAAGGTTATCATTTTGTGAAAATCTTTTGTCAAAAGTGTTGTTTTGGCATGAAAGCCAGATTTTGTGGCACAAAGCCTGGTTTTTGATGGCTTGAAAGCCGAAAATTTTGAGGTGGCATGAAAGCCGATTTTGGTGGCGTGAAAGCCAAATTTTGGTGGCGTGAAAGCCGATGTGCATGGAAGCCGATTTTTTGGCATGAGAGCGATTTTTGTTTTTGGCGTAAAAGCCGGATTTTGGCATGAGAGCCGATTTTTTGTTTTGCGTAAAAGCCGGATTTTTGGCATGAGAGCCGATTTTTTGTTTTTGGCGTAAAAGCCGGATTTTTTGGCATGAGAGCCGATTTTTGTTTTTGGCGTAAAAGCCGGATTTTTTGAAAGCCGATTTTTGGCATGAGAGCCAGATTTTGTTTTGTTTTTGGCGTAAAAGCCGGATTTTTGGCGTGAGAGCCGTTTTTTTTAAAAAGCCGAGTTTTTGGCGTAAAAGCCGGAGCAAGTTTTGTTTTGTTGGCATGAGAGCCGATTTTTTGGTTTTTGGCATAAAGCCGATTTTTTGAAAAACCAAGCCGGATTTTTGGCGAGATTTTTGTTTTTGGCATAAAAGCCGATGAGAGCCGATTTTTTGGCGTAAGAGCCGAGTTTTTGGCGTAAAAGCAGATTTTTGGCATGGAAGCCGAGTTTTTGGTTTTCAAAAATGCAAGTATCGACTAAGAGTCGCCTCCCTGCTGAATGGTATTGCAAGTATCGATGGAATGTCGCCTCCTTGCTCATTCGGTTGCGAGTATCGATGGAATGTCGCTTCCTCGCGAAGTTGGGTGCAAGTATCGACTAAGCGTCGCTTCCCTGCTTTTTCTTCAAAAATTTTGTTTTGCGGGTATCGATGGAATGTCGCCTCCCCACGATTTTTGAAATTTGAGGTTTTTTCGAACCTTTGTTTTTCTTTTGAAATTTGGGTTGTGGATATCAACTGGAATGTTGCGTCTCCACGATTTTTTTGAAATTTTGCAAGTATCAACGAGGTGTTGCTTCCTTGCGATTTTGAGGTTTTGGAAGTATCGAATGGGGTTCGCATCCTTCCAATGGGTTTTTGCGAGTGTCGACTTGACATCGCTTTCCCGATTTTTGTTTTTAGACACGAGGGTCGTAAATTTTGACCTAAAACCATTTTTGGCGGTAAAAGGTAAGGCGGACTAGGGTGGAAATTCCTAAGTCCTGATTTTTGTTTCAAACCAAGAATTTTGGGTTCAAGGATCGAAAATTTTGGTTAAGTTTGGGAAGAGGCTCCTAAACTTAGATTTTTGGATTTTGATTTTCTTTGAACAATGAAACGATGAAAGTAAGCATTGTTTTGAAAGTTCAACATAAAGATGAAAATTCCCAAAAGGAGTGGGTTTGACGAGCAAGTACCTGGAAATAGGCTTTGGCCTTGCAGGCGTCGCTCTGACCCAGTGGAGGAAGTCTTCAAGGGTAGTACCGCTTCAAGAACTTGCCGTTGATGGGCAGCATACATCTATCACCTTCCATGTTTAGAAGTGCGTATGCGCCATTGGAGAAGACTTGGTCGATGACGAAGGGTCCCTCCCATTTTGGTTCAAATTTGCCTTTGGATTTGTGAGCGAAAACCATCGGCCTTTTCACCGCAAGAACCAAGTCACCCTTTTTGTGGGCGCGTTGCCTGACCTTTTTGTCGAAAGATCCAGCCATGCGTGCTTGGTAGAGCTCAATGCTTTGGAGTGCCTCGAGCCGTCTCTCATCGAGATTGTCCAGCTCTTGGAGTCTTAATTTGACATTGCTTTCTTGCGTCATGTCATTTTGTAGAGATACCCTTAAGGAAGGAATTTGTACCTCTAAAGGACAACAGCTTCGCATCCATAGACCAAGGAGAATGGCGTGCTATGGGTCGGTCCTCGAACGGTGGTTCGGTAGGCCCACAAAGCTTCGGATAGTTTGTCGCCCCAGTCCCTTTTGTGGCTAGAGACCATTTTCTTGAGAATTTTGCAGAGTGTCTTGTTGAAGGCCTCTGCCAGTCCATTCGCCGCCGGATTGTACGGAGTTGAAGGACAACTTTGGATTTTGTATTTGTCGCAGAACCTGTAGAATCTGTGATCACGGAATTGTGGTCCGTTATCATGGACGAATCTTTTAGGTATGCCGAAGCGACAAATGATGTTGGTGCGCAAGAACTGAAGGACTGATGAGGTCTTCATTTCATTGAGCGCAAAAGCTTCTGACCACTTGGAGAAATAATCCGTAGCGGCGAAGATGAAGCGATGACCTTTGCTTGACGGAGGGGAGACAGGACCTACGATGTCCATACCCCAAGCTTCGAAAGGCCATGAAATTGCTGTAGGATGTAGCCATTCTGGAGGCATGTGGACATAGTCTCCATGAACTTGGCATTGTTGGCAGCGTTTAGCAAATTGCATTGCGTCAGCTACCATGGTAGGCCAATAATAACCTAACCTTTTATCTGATCGTAGAGCTTTGGACCAGCCTGATGAGCTCCACAAAGACCAGCATGCACCTCTTTGAGAGTTTCTTTAGCTTCTTGTTGTGATAAGCAGCGTAGAAGTACTCCATTGTAGGATTTTCTGTAGAGCATCTTTGAAGGAATGTCCAGATGAAAGTTGGGGTTCGTCTTTGAACACTTACCCGTTCTTTTGGATCTTCAGGCAGGATTCCGAACATAAATATAATCAATGAACGGATCCCTCCAGTCGCCGATCGGAGGTCTGAGGATGGAGATCCGACTTCCAACCAGTTGGTGGCACTCAGCAAACTGCTTGGTGTGTATTGAGGGAGGGAGAATCCTTCTCTCACACACTGTAACTTGCATCTCCCCTTCTTGGACCGCCATAGAGCGGCGAGTCCAGCCCAGGGCATCTGCACGGATGTTTCGCCTCTACGAATGTGGGTGATATGACAGATGTCAAATTTTTGCGAAGTGATTTGTGCCTTGTTGTAGTAAGGCAACAGATCAGGCTTCCTGATTTCAAAATTTCTGATTCATCTGCGTTGACGATCAGTTGAGAATCCCCGAAGGCTTCTAGCACCGTGATGCCGGATTCGAGGGCGAGTTCCAATCCTACAATCAGGGCTTGGTACTCAGCTGCATTGTTTGACATGTTCCAGTAGCGAGAAGGCGTGTGGAATATGTATTTGTCGGGACTAACAAAGAGGATGCCAAATCCCTGATATTTGATTTCCTTTTTCACTTGTCCTGGTGCACCGTCGAAGTACATATCCCAGGAAGCATTTGATAAGGAAGCCTCCACGTTGTAGACTGACTCGTCTGGGAAGATCATCCCTGAGTGGAGAATCTTCAGGCAACGGATGCTCTGCAAGAAAGTCTTGCCAGAGCTTGACCTTTTGATCTGCTTTTTGTCGTGAGTACTACCTAATATCAAATTTGTGACAGGAGGATAGACCATTTTGCCAGTCGGGCATTGAGGGAACCTGCTTTTGTGACAAGGACCTTCAGGAGATTGATCCTCGAGATCAGGTATACTGTGTTGGACAGCAGATAGTGACGTAGCTTTTGTACAGCAAACATCACTGCAAGACATTCTTTTTCGACTGGAGAGTAGCGATGCTCTGCACCTACCAGCATGCGGCTGAGATAGTATAGAGCAGCTTCTTTTCCCTCATGATTTCCTTGTGCAAGTAGAGCTCCCAAAGAGTGGTCGAGGGCTCTTGTGTACAAGATAAATGGTTTTCCAGTTGTGGGGGCAGCCAGTACTGGAGGTTTGGTCAGGTATGACTTGATGTCTTGGAACAG
>QPKB01000200.1:0-33577 GCA_003546025.1 Camphora micrantha
TTTGAACAAGAAGTTCAGAAACTCAAAAACGTTGGCTTCATCCGCGAGGAACAGCATCCTGAATGGTTGGCCAACATCGTCCCAGTGACAAAGAAAAATGGGCAGATCAGGGTCTGTATTGATTATAGAGACCTGAACAATGCATGTCCTAAAGATGAATTTCCGCTCCCCATACCGGAGGTGATGATCGACAACACCTGTGGATTCGACGCGATGACATTCAGGATGGTTTCTCTGGGGTACAATCAGATAAAAATGCATTCCTGAAGATGAAAGACACATCATTTCGGACCCATTTGGCGTGTATTGTTACACTGTAATGCCATTTGGTCTGAAAAAATGCTGGTGCGACATATCAGAGGGCTATGATGAAGATATTCCAAGATATGCAGCATAAGACGGTCGAATGCTACGTTGATGACCTCGCCGTCAAAAGCAAAAGGAAAGAAGACCATCTCAAAGATCTTCGAGAAGTCTTCCTCCGACTACGCAGGCACAAACTGCGAATGAATCCCCTAAAATGCTTCTTCGGTGTATCATCGGGTAAGTTCCTCGAATTCGTAGTTCGGAAAGCGGGAATAGAGCTTGACCCTATCAAAGTCAAGGCTATCCTAGAAATGCCATCCCCAAAAACCCTGAGACAGTTAAAAGGGCTTCAAGGAAGATTGGCATACATTCGACGGTTCATCTCCAACCTGTCAGGGAAATGCCGTCCATTCTCCCGCCTAATGAAAAAGGGCGTGGACTTTGTCTGGGATGATGAATGCGAAACTGCGTTCCAAGACATCAAGTCATACCTGACCAAACCTCCAGTACTGGCTGCCCCCACAACTGGAAAACCATTTATCTTGTACACAAGAGCCCTCGACCACTCTTTGGGAGCTCTACTTGCACAAGGAAATCATGAGGGAAAAGAAGCTGCTCTATACTATCTCAGCTGCATGCTGGTAGGTGCAGAGCATCACTACTCTTCAGTCGAAAAAGAATGCCTTGCAGTGATGTTTGCTGTACAAAAGCTACGTCACTATCTGCTGTCCAACACAGTATACCTGATCTCGAGGATCAATCTCCTGAAGGTCCTTGTCACAAAAGCAGGTTCCCTCAATGCCCGACTGACAAAATGGTCCATCCTCCTGTCACAATTTGATATCAGGTATGTACCACAAAAAGCAATCAAAGGTCAAGCTCTGGCAGACTTTCTTGCAGAGCATCCGTTGCCTGAAGATTCTCCACTCAGAGATGATCTCCCAGACGAGTCAGTCTACAACGTGGAGGCTTCCTTATCAAGTGCTTCCTGGGACATGTACTTCGACGGTGCAACCAGGACAAGTGAAAAAGGAAATCAAATATCAGGGATTGGCATCCTCTTTGTTAGTCCCGACAAACACATGATTCCACACGCCTTCTCGCTACTGGAACCATGTTCAAACAATGCAGCTGAGTACCAAGCCCTGATTATAGGATTGGAACTCGCCCTCGAATCCGGCATCACAGTGCTAGAAGCCTTCGGGGATTCTCAACTGATCGTCAACCAGATGAATCAGAAATTTGAAATCAGGAAGCCTGATCTGTTGCCTTACTACAACAAGGCACAATCATTTCGGCAGAAATTTGACATCTGTCATATCACCCACATTCGTAGAGGCGAAAACATTCGTGCAGATGCCCTGGCTGGACTCGCCGCCTCTATGGCGGTCCAAGAAGGAGAACACACGCAAGTTATAGTGTGTGAGAGAAGGATTCTCCCTCCCCTGAATACACACCAAGCAGTTGCTGAGTGCCACCAACTGGTTGGAAGTCGGATCTCCATCCTCAGACCTCCGATCGGCGACTGGAGGGATCCGTTCATTGATTATATTATGTTCGGAATCCTGCCTGAAGATCCAAAAGAACGGGTAAGTGTTCAAAGACGAACCCCAAACTTTCATTTGGACATTCCTTCAAAGATGCTCTATAGAAAATCCTACAATGGAGTACTTCTACGCTGCTTATCACAACAAGAAGCTGAAGAAACTCTCAAAGAGGTGCATGCTGGTCTTTGTGGAGCTCATCAGGCTGGTCCAAAGCTCTACGATCAGATAAAAAGGTTAGGTTATTATTGGCCTACCATGGTAGCTGACGCAATGCAATTTGCTAAACGCTGCCAACAATGCCAAGTTCATGGAGACTATGTCCACATGCCTCCAGAATGGCTACATCCTACAGCAATTTCATGGCCTTTCGAAGCCTGGGGAATGGACATCATAGGTCCTGTTTCCCCTCCGTTAGGCAAAGGTCATCGTTTCATCTTCGCCGCTACGGATTATTTCTCCAAGTGGTCAGAAGCTTTTGCGCTCAATGAAATGAAGACCTCATCAGTCCTTCAGTTCTTGCGCACCAACATCATTTGTCGCTTCGGCATACCTAAAAGATTCGTCCATGATAACGGACCACAATTCCGTGATCACAGATTCTACAGGTTTTGCGACAAATACAAAATCCAAAGTTGTCCTTCAACACCGTACAATCCGGCGGCGAATGGACTGGCAGAGGCCTTCAACAAGACACTCTGTAAAATTCTCAAGAAAATGGTCTCTAGCCACAAAAGGGACTGGGGCGACAAACTATCCGAAGCTTTGTGGGCCTACCGAACTACCGTTCGAGGACCGACCCATAGCACGCCATTCTCCTTGGTCTATGGATGCGAAGCTGTTGTCCCTTTAGAGGTACAAATTCCTTCCTTAAGGGTATCTCTACAAAATGACATGACGCAAGAAAGCAATGTCAAATTAAGACTCCAAGAGCTGGACAATCTCGATGAGAGACGGCTCGAGGCACTCCAAAGCATTGAGCTCTACCAAGCACGCATGGCTGGATCTTTCGACAAAAAGGTCAGGCAACGCGCCCACAAAAAGGGTGACTTGGTTCTTGCGGTGAAAAGGCCGATGGTTTTCGCTCACAAATCCAAAGGCAAATTTGAACCAAAATGGGAAGGACCCTTCGTCATCGACCAAGTCTTCTCCAATGGCGCATACGCACTTCTAAACATGGAAGGTGATAGATGTATGCTGCCCATCAACGGCAAGTTCTTGAAGCGGTACTACCCTTGAAGACTTCCTCCACTGGGTCAGAGCGACGCCTACAAGGCCAAAGCCTATTTCTAGGTACTTGCTCGTCAAACCCACTCCTTTTGGAATTTTCATCTTTATGTTGAATTTTCAAAGCAATGTTTACTTTCATCGTTTCATTGTTCAAAAGAAAATCAAAATCCAAAAATCTAAGCTTAGGAGCCTCTTCCCAAATTTGACCAAAATTTTCGATCCTGGAACCCAAAATTCTTGGTTCGAAACAAAAATCAGGACTTAGGAATTTCCACCCTAGTCCGCCTTGCCTTTTACCACCAAAAATGGTTTTAGGTCAAAATTTACGACCCTCGTGTCTAAAAACAAAAATCGGGAAAGCGATGTCAAGACGATATTCGCAAAAACCCATTGGAAAGATGCGAACCCCATTCGATACTTCCAAAACCTCAAAACCGCAAGGAAACAACACCTCGTTGATACTTGCAAATTTTCAAAAATCGTGGAGACGCAACATTCCAGTTGATATCCACAACCCAAATTTCAAAAGAAAAACAAAGGTTCGAAAAAACCTCAAATTTCAAAAATCGTGGGGAGGCGACATTCCATCGATACCCGCAAAACAAAATTTTTGAAGAAAAAGCAGGGAAGCGACGCTTAGTCGATACTTGCACCCTACTTCGCGAGGAAGCGACATTCCATCGATACTCGCAACCGAATGAGCAAGGAGGCGACATTCCATCGATACTTGCAATACCATTCAGCAGGGAGGCGACTCTTAGTCGATACTTGCATTTTTGAAAACCAAAAATCGGCTCTCATGCCAAAAATCGGCTCTCATGCCAAAAATCGGCTTTTACGCCAAAAACTCGGCTTCCATGCCAAAAAACCCGGCTTTTACGCCAAAAACTCGGCTTCCATGCCAAAAAACCTGGCTTTTACGCCAAAAAAAAACTCGGCTTCCAAGCCAAAAATCGGCTTTCACGCCAAAAATCAAAACAAAATCTGGCTCTCATGCCAACAAAACAAAACTTGGTTTTCAAAAAATCCGGCTTTTACGCCAAAAACAAAAAAATCGGCTCTCATGCCAAAAATCGGCTTCCATGCCACATCGGCTTTCACGCCACCAAAATTTGGCTTTCACGCCACCAAAATCGGCTTTCATGCCACCTCAAAATTTTCGGCTTTCAAGCCATAAAAAAAAAAAACCAGGCTTTGTGCCACAAAATCTGGCTTTCATGCCAAAACAACACTTTTGACAAAAGATTTTCACAAAATGATAACCTTTTGATCAAGATTTTCAAACAAACATTCCCATTCAACTTTTGCTTATTTTCAACAAAAAGAATTTAAGTAGAACAAAGGGATACAAAAAAAGAGAGTGCCAAAATGTTTATACATGGAGGTACCAAAAAAAAAAGAAAGAAGGAAGTTTGTCACAAGCTCAGTCCATCATAGTCTTCAACCAAAGACTAAGGTCCTCGAGCAGACTCTTGGCCTCAGCCTCCAAGGCTTCCAGGCCACGCTTCTTCAAGATGCCGCCATAAAATGCGGTAGAAAACCGCAATCCATCTTCAGCACGGGGGAATTCCTCCCAAAGAAGTTGCCATCGCTCATGCTCCTGAGTCTTTCTTCGGAGATTCCCGTCAACCTCTTCCCAAGCCCGTTGAACGGCCGCATTGGAAGATCTGGCAGATCGGCGAGGTGCATCAGTAACAAGGCCCTTACCCTTGTTCGTTCTGGAGGAACCACCAGCAAAAGTCAGAAAGGAAGAAATCAAGCACCAAATGACAGAATTTTGCTATAAAAAAAATATCCCAGCGAAATTTTGGCATGGTTCCGGGGCAATTTCGAAGAAAAGGAAGGCACCCCGAAAAAAAGAAAGGAAGCTTGAAGATGAGCTCGACATTGCTGCGAGCTCATAATCAATGAAGGGTTCTCGAAGAAGACTTGAATTCAAACACCGCTGCGAGATCAAGTCTTTCTTCTCAAATCTTCGCAAGATCAGAAAAGAGCTCAACATTGCTGCGAGCTCAAAATTCCAAAACTTGCAAAGTTCCTCGAAATTCTGTGAGACTGGAGAAGTGGGCTCAACATTGCTGCAAGCTCCAAAAAAATCCCAAGATTCGCAAGAAAATTCGAGGTATGCATCATCATGCTCCCAATTCCATTTACTAAAAATCATGCATAAAATCATCATGCATTAGATGTTAGGAAAACTTTGATAAAAGTTTGACCAATTCCAACCCAATTTGGTCAAAACCAATCAAACTTTGTCTAAGTCAAAATCCATGTTGACTTGACCTAGAAATTCTAGCCTTTTATCTTGATACATTTTAAATAAAAAAAAGAAGAAAGAATGCATGATCATCTTGAATTGCATAAACCTCATATCATGGTGAGCAAAAAAAAAAGAACAAAAAAAAAAGGAGAAAAAAAAAGAATAAAAAAAAAAAAAGCAGACGTGCACAAAAAAAAAAAAAAAAAGAAAGAAAGCACGTAAAAAAAAAAACAGAAAAAAAAAGAGAGAGAAAAAGAAAACACGTGAAAAAAAAAACAAAAAAAAAAGAGAAAACACGTGAAAAAAAAAAGAGAGAGAAAAGAAAAGAAAAGAAGAAAAAAAAAGAAGAAAAGGAACTTTTCTACATCTACATGGGGTTTTCTTGGAAAAAGAAGACCTACTTGAAAGCCATGGAGAAGAAGAAGAAGGAACTTGAAGATCCTGAGAAATTCTTGAAGCACTCTTGAAGGTTTTTGCAAAAGAAAGCAACAAGAGAAAGAAAACCCATCTCCCATTGCTTTTATAGAAAAAGCAAACCAAAAGAGGAAAGGAGGAGAAAAGCAACGAGGTAAGTGCTAAAAATTAGCAAACTTCCTAAAAGAAAGGGAGATTTGAGATATTCTCTCCTAAAGAGGAGATTCTTGAGAAATTCTCTCTAAAAAGAAAGGGAATTTGAGAAACTTTCTCCCAAAGAAAGATACTTTGAGAAAATCTCTCCCAAAATCAAGGAAACTTGAGAGATTCTCTCCAAGTAAGGATATTTTTAGATATTCTCTACACAAAAGGGATATTTTTAGATATTCTTTACAAAATGACACCACATGAGATCTAAGCCATTCTTAAAAGCTTAAGGTCCCATGGGTTAGCCCATATGAGCCAGGTTTGACCACCTAGGCACTAAAAGTGGCTTTTAGTCAAAATTTCTCTTACCAAGAGCAAACAAAAATGGTTCCATGCCTCTCTTGAGTTGATTGGACCATACAAAAATTCCGAGCTTCATAAGCTTCCAAAAGAAATCCAAACCATCCAACCCCATGCACCAAATCAAGCCACAATCTTGAAATTGACATTCCACAAGAAAGCAAACCACTCCAAAGGACCCAAAATTGTCCCAAAGAGTGACCAAAAAAACAAACCATGGTCCCCTAACTTGCCACATACAGCTTGTTAGGTCACAAGGCCGAAACCAAAAAAAACCAAAATCCCGACCCCCTAACTCGCCACATACAGCCTGTTAGGTCACAAGGTCAAAAAACCAAAAAAACCTTCGTAACCGCCTAATGTGCCACATAAAGCCTTTAGGTTCATAAGGTTAAAAGGGAAAACCCAAAACCAAAACCCATATCCAAATGTCATTTCAAAATCCTTGCCTTGAGACGGTACATGACCCCTCTCCTTACCGCAAAATCCCTTGGAAGCTCAAAAAGCAACTCCATCAAAAGAAAAACGCTCAAGACTCTTGGTCAAGCAAGAAGATCTCCTTCAAATTCTCCTCGAGGCACACCGACTGCCAGAGCTGCACACCTCGTCGTTGTACCTCGAGGGGGCATTTGTTGACACCAAAAATGTCACTATGTCCCTTCAACACCAAAAGCTACATGGAGCCACATCCTGCCATAAATAGGAAGGCGCCACTTCAAGCACCAGATCTTGTCAGAATCAAACAAAAACTGCAAGATCCTTCAAAGCAGCCAAAAGAAGGGTACACATGAAGTTTCAGGCCATTTCGACATCATTTGGCCCAACTTCACTCCTCCGACAGCCAGACAGGAGCTCCCGGCAGCGACAGTGTCGAAGACTTCAAAACTTTGATCAAAGCCTACGGATGGTCTCAAAATACCTCCAAAAGGCCCCCTGCCAAGTTTCAGGTCAAACGGACGACGTTTGACCCTTCATCAACTCTCAGGAAGCAAAAACAGGTCTACCGGCAGCGGAGCACCCCGGAATCATGGCATTCAAATTGGAGCTAATGGATCATCTCAAAATGACTCCAATAGGTCCCCTGTCAAGTTTTAGGTCAAACGGACATCGTTTGGCCTAGTTTCAAAGCTCGGCACTTTCCTCGAGATGAAATCAAGGCGAGCGTTTGCGGGACCCCAAAAGGCTTCAAAACTCAAATTAAAGCCCATGGTTGGTCTTACTTACTACTCAGGAGGCTCCCTGTCAAATTTCAGGTCAATCGGACATCGGTTGACCACAAGTCAAAGCTCGGCATTTCTCTCATGGCGAAATTAAGGCAAGCGTTTGCGGGGCCCCAAAAGGCTTCAAAACTCAAACCAAAGCCTATGGTTGGTCCTATCTAATGCTCAAGAAGCTCCACGTCGAATTTCAGGTCATTCCGACATCGTTTGGCCTAGTTTCAACGCTTGACAAAAAATCGGCAAAACCGCACAACAAAGTCTTCGGCTTTCCAGAAAAATAGGAAACTTTGTGCTCCGATTTGCGTGGCTTCTCGTCGGGTTTTCTTCAAGAGAATCAGGCCAATAAATGAGGGGAAATGTCAGCAAAAATACAGAAGAAAAAAGAATGAAAAAAGATCGAAAAACGGCGAAGAAACGGCGACCGAAAGGCGACCAAAAAACGGGCCCAAGGCCCATGGTCGCCGGCGACCATGGCCCAGGGTCGCCGGCCCATGGTCGCCGGCGACCATGGAATTTCCGGCGGCCCAAAAGTCGCTGGAAACCCACTTTTTCGGGTCCTTTTCGCGTTTCGAGTTGATTGGCCCCTGTGATTTTTCCAAAATCTGATTTTTCGTGCATTAAATCCGTCGATCTTCGTCAACATCACGGATTCGCCGCCGAAATCATTGGATGATCATTAGATGCCTCGAATTCGCCAACCGGCCGACAAAGAAAGCACACTTTCTGCCCGCCCGATCGTGAAATCGACAGGACAGATGTTGCCGGCACGTTGACATTGATCAATGTCTAAAATTTCATCGCCATCCGACATCAAACAACATGTGGATCCACCGGCGGTCATCGCAAGAAGAATTCCAAAAGACGCGGCGCGGCCCGCGACTCTTCGAGCGACTTGGCGACCAATTAATGAAGTTAAATGACCCGTTTTATGACAAGTTAATGCGGTCATTAACTCATTATTTTGGACGGCCCAATCAAAAGCAAGCAAATGGGAGTTACAAGTCAAAGGATTTATGGCATTAAAGCCATGAAACTCCTCCCATGATGGGGATTAAAGGCAATTAAAAGCTCATTATTCTCCATCGGCCAATCAGATTCAAGGAAAAAGGAGTTACAAAACAAATGCTTTAAAACTTGTAACTCCTCCCATTATGAGTATTAATGCATTCAATACTCATAAACCCTCCTAAATGGCTACCAAAGGCCTATAAATAGGAGGGCATTCCAAAGGGAAACAAGGCTAGTGCTGTCCGGATCTATCTCTCGCTTTCCCCCCGAAGAAGACAAAAATCTAGAAGCCCTGCAACTCTGCTGCAAAGACCACCAAAAGGTGATTAAAGCACCCTTGGGGGGCCACCCCCCCAAGGACCTCCCTTCTTCTACCAACATGGCTAAAACGTGGCTTTTCAGCCCGTTTACTTAGCTTTTTATCGGATATAAGACCTTCTCTTGGTCTTTATTCTTTAAAAATCTGAGGTTAGAAAGCCGAGCCAAGAATCCAAGCATCGTGTTCTCATCTGCATGGACGATGGAGGAGCCCATACATGACTCGCGACCGTCGATCTGAACGTGTCCCCACAATCGAATGAGAAGTCAGATTCCTTTTCTTGATTTCTATTGTACTCTATTTTTCTTTTAGAGACAAAAATCAGAATTCTTGTTTTTCATAATGGATGAGACTTGTAAATCGCCTTTTACGGCAAAATCGCCTTTCACGGCAACAAATGAAATCGCCTTTCACGGCATTCAAAAAACCCGTCTCTTTTCTTAAAATATGTGTGCAATGGAAAACTAGAAAAAGTTTCATTTCCCCTTTCTACTTGTGAAGGTGGATCTTCTGATCACCGTTTCTAAATTCCAAGTAGAAAAGTGAAATTGGCATACCCGTACAAAAAAAAAAAAGATGTTGAAACCCTTTACCTTTTTCTTCTCCTCCCCTCCGCCGCACCCCGAAAGACCCGGGGCGGAGGCAGCGGGAGAGAGGGAAGGAATCGGGTCCATCAATTTCTTAAACATCTTCATCGAACAGGTATTTCTTCTCTACTCATTCTTCGAAGGCCTCAAAAAGTTCAGGTTTCTTACCTGCAGTATTGTTTTCAGCTTTCTTTGGCTACTGAGGAGTTGACTTGGTTTGCACATTAAGAACCTCCTTTTTCTTTGGTTTTGAGGTCGTAATGGCAGTTGACTCTTTCTTTGATGATTTCTGACTGTTGAGGTGTTTCATCACCGTTTCAGCCTCTATAGCTGCTTCTAGGAGTTCTCCCAGGTTTTTTGATTTGTTACCGATGATCGTGGAGCGGATCCTTGCTCTTATGCTATTACGGCAGATGTCGACTAGCGACGCTTGTGGAAGTATATCTGAGCACTTATATGCCATGGCCTTCCACTTGTGAATGAAGTCGTATGTTGACTCATTCTCTCCCTGTTTTAGGCTGCAAAGCTGTGCCATAGTAACAGGATGATCTTCACCTTTGAAGTGGGTCAGGAAGCGTGTCTCTAGCATGGCCCAGTTTTGGATAGAGTCCTTCGGCAGAGTGAAGTACCAATCAAAGGTCGTACCTTTTAGGGTACTCGCAAAGAGACGGATCTTGAGGTCATCTTGATCCACGATAGCTCCCATCAGGATCTTGAAGTGTATGACATGATGTCTAGCTGAACCTTTCCCCGTATATGTCTAAAGAGTAGGTTGTTTGAATTTTGCAGGGAACGGAACCGAGTCCATCCATAAGGGATATGGTGGCTTGATCCCATGTTCCTTCAGTGTATCCTCTTCTTTCGCTTTGGCGAGCATATCGTCAACGTCCATTTTGGTAAGGGCGCGTGACTCATTGTTTTCCCCATTAACTTTGTCATCTTGATGACTTGGAGGAGCTTCATTGTTAGGTGGACGCTGGAAAGTGAAAAGGAGGTCTTCCATTAGAGCCTCAATTCTCTGCTGTCCTCGCTCCAACTGCTAGATGCGTGCGGTTATGTCATCATGCGTGTAAGACCCTGACCCGAGTGACCTCGATTAGTACTAATTAAGTTGCGTGTTAGTCTTGATTTGGTTTGGTGGATTTTGGTTTAGTTGGTTTAGAATAGCTTTGTCATAACTTTGGGAATTTTTGAGTGCCTTTGGTATTAGTGGGGCCCTTTGGGGGTTCCTTTTTATGACTTACGTGTACTTGGGGGATTACTCGAGGTTCTTTTGATTTGATTTTTTATCCCGATTTACTCATTTTGTTAATCCCTTCAACTTTCATGTTGATCCCGTTCCCGTCCCGAATCCCGAATCCCGAAACTCGACTTTTCTAGCTTCTTGGGCAAAACAGTCTTTTTACACTAAATCAGTATCCAAAATTTAATATTCCCGAAACCCGCGAAACATATACTTTTTGGAAAGTAGAAATTTCGACGATCATTTCTTCCTTCTTCGTCGATTTCATCCGAGATCCTGAAAACTACTATTCAGCCTTCCAAGTTTCCAAAGAGGTGGAGCCCACTTGCAAATGCTATATAAGCACTCATCTCCCTCCTTTCTCCTTTTTCCAGCAACTTTCTTGCCTAGGGTTTCCCTTTTCTTCTTCTTGCTTTTCCATCATCAATACATCACCACCTTGCACCAACATCAAGAAAGGATTCCATCATCTTCTTCACCACTTCAAGAGCTTTCCATTGGTACCATTTGTGAAGGAATCTCATCCCTCTTTTAGCTTGCTTTGCTCATTTGGAGCACCTATTGGTAAGCTCTCTCCCTAATCTTCTAGATTTGTGCTTTTCTAGCCTTAGAGAAGCTACATTCCCATTATTGAAAGCTTTCTCTTTTCCTTCATTGTTTTGACCCATTTTAGGGTCTGTTTTGGGGGTTTTTGTAGAGATTGTGTTCTTGGCTTGCAAGGGTGCTTAGGAGCTTGTTTTCCTTTGATTTGGGACCCAAGGCAAGTGGATGATTTGATACTTTTAGCTTTGAATGAGTTTTGATGAAATGCATTTATGATTTCGCCTAATGTTTTGTGATATTAATGGCTTGTTTAGGTTTGAAATAAATGCACAATAATGAGTCTTGATAGCTTGTTTTATTCATGAATTAGATTGCTAATCAGGTTTGAAAGAATGTAGAAAAGGAATGAAGAAAATGGATGAACCACTGAACTGCAGAAAATAGAACTGGGTTCTGTTACGCAGTTCACGCGGTCGACCGGCCAGGGGGCTCGGTCGACCGGGCACACTGGATCAGGTCCCCTGTTGGATGAGCTGCTGTACTGCGGGAAATACTGTTTCACAGTTTATGCCGTCGATCGGCCAAGGGGCTCGGTCGACCGGCCACACAGAGGTCAGGTTCTCTGGAACCTGACCAAAATACTGTTCACCAATTTTAAGTTACAACTGCAGGTCGACCGGCCAAGGGCGCGGTTGACCGGGCCTTCATGAGAAGGTCGACCTGACCCTCTCAGGTTGACCTAAGACTGCAGTGTACGCGGTCGACCGGCCAAGGGCCGGGTCGACCGGGTACTCTGCAAATTTCCCTGAAAGGTGATTTTTCACCCTTTTCTAAAATGGACTTAAATGTTGTTAGATTGTATGGACTCAATCCATCATATGATGTAATAAACTGATTAATTTCTTTATTTATCAATAATATCATGCTTTCCTTTCATGAGATGAATGGTGTTTTACTACTTAATGCACATGACCAATACAAATGACATAAATGGTTCATGAGATGAACCGGGTCCCATTAGTATATTAGATGTGATATATGTGTATGGATGAGATCCACACACAGGAGACATTTGTCACAAATCTTATACTTAAACATCTTCACAACCGGTGATGAGACTGGGCATCTCATCTAATAAGGTTGCAGCGCTTTGATCACTATAAGATAGTGTGATTTGTCTCGATCATCAGAATGTAAGATTCTGGATCACGGTGTTGGTACATTGGATGTATTGAAGGACCATGAGAAGCACCTTATGGAATACTGTCTCGAGTTTAAGGTTTGCTCTCATAATTCCCTAGCAATAGGCTCTCAATCCTGAGACATTGATGAACTCAAGTTTCTATCTATTCATTTGCTTTGAGTCACCAATGAGTGAGGCCAACTGTAGGTCAACACCTTGGTGTCTTGGGTATGTGGTAGTAGGACTGTGGGAACATCCAATGGTCAAGATGGAATCTATCTATATTATCCCCTTGTGCCAATTGATGGATTTATCATTAGTAAGTGCGCACCCATCTCAATTAAGAGTTAATTGGATGGTACTGATGATCACTGTGATTAATTGGGGCTCAAGGATAATAAGATGTGGATCTAAATTGGTGGGACAGTTTTTAGTCCAATTAATCCATGGATATTGATAGAGGGGCTTAATTGTGGTAATCGGGAAGTTTAGGGTCTTCATTGTAATTTATTCCTAAGACTGGAGTGCAATTGCATTTATATAGTGGTGTTATTTGTAATTAACTGCGGGCCCGGATTGCACATGAGATGTGGGGTCACGTGTCCCAGTTGGAGCCAGCTTTCTATGGAATCTCTAGTGGTCCCCACGCTAGCCCAAGTTATTGGAAAGATACTAATCCTACTAGAATTCTAAGATGAAGGAATTAGGAAGTTACTATTTCTATTGGAAGTGGGACTTCTAATAGTGGTAATAGTAAGGTTACTATTTTGTGTAGAAGTAAGACTTCTATTTCAATTAGTACAGGAGAAGGAGGTTGCTTAATGCTATAAAAGGAGTAACAAAGGGCTGGGATAGACACCTTCTTGGAAAAACGTCCAGCCCCCTTTTGTGCAATAGTTGCACATACTTCTCTTCTCCTTCTAGTTCTCTTCTAGTTTCCTTTAGAGCTTCTAGTTGTTTTCTTTAGGAGATCCCACCCATCTCCTTTAGAGAAGAGATCTGATACGGGCCATAGCGTGGAAGGCTAAGAGGTCTTGGAGATCTAAAGTTGTTTTATTCTCCATCAAAGTACAACCGGACAGCAAAGGTATAATCTGCTTCTCTAATCTTTTGTAGATTATTTTGCATGGTGTTGCTTGTAATATTGTTGTATATGGTATATGAGTATGAGGGATTGCATCCTGGATATGGTTGATATCCTTATGGACGTTTGATCCCTGAGTAAAGTGGGTCAAAAGTTTTGAAATCACATCCACAAGGCCCACCTATTTCCAACAAGTGCAACTTGGTTACCCCTCTTTATTGGACTCACTTGACTTATCATAAGATTGTTTGACTCGACATTCTTTGAGGTTAACCCGGTTGTATCGGAACTTAACCTAATTCAATCTTGAACGGTACGGGACAAGGGATACCCCTTTATAACTATGCACGAGGTTTGTACGTTTGGGTATCGCAAATCCTATCCCCTTCGTGACTGAATAGATTGTACGATGCTTCAGGATTAACATTATACTTAGCATCTCTTTCAAGGTTCCGTTTGTCTTGAATTTCATTTAAAAGGTTTGAAAATCGTTAAGGTGTATAAAGAGCCCGGAATGTCTCCAAACTTAAGGATTATCAAGTCATTATTACAATGGACATACGGGGTCCTTAACCACCTGATTTATCTTAAATCTCGACGCTTGTCCCTAATTTCTCGAATTATGATTTATCGTGAATCCCGATACTTGTCCCGAATTTCTCGAATTATGATTTATCATTCTCGAAAGTATTGAAAGTGTATTTTAGCATTTTGCTAGCCCGTTTATACATGCCCGAATAAATTGATACTTGTACCTTTGAGCATCCCGTCCCGCTCGTTTACATACATGCACTCGATATGTTTTATACATGATTTGACTTGTCATTTGACCTATGAGTCGGCACCACTAAGCTTGGCTTTCCTTGACGGTCTGATCCAGCGACTTGGAGACCCTTTCCCGTCCCGCCAGCTGCAGTTTGGATCCCGCTACCCGGTTATTACCGTGGTCTTGTCCCGATACCCGGTTCGCTACCATGGTCATGTCCCGTATTATAGTATGTATATGTATATGTTACTTGTGTTGCATCTCCTCACTTCGGTGACTGAGACAACATCCCGATATGCTCTTGTCACTTCGGTGATAAAGGACTTAGCTATGTGTGGTTGCCATCTTGTCTGTTTCCCGTTTCCTTGGATACCTTACATGTTTTATATTGCATATGTATTTGCATAAATGATTCTTTCGTTTTATGAAACTATTGCTTTGACAGGTTTAAATGTTTTCCAAGGTAATTTCTTTATTGTTATGTCTTTTCACCTGTTTGCCAAACCGTCGTGTTTGACCCTTTGCTTTGGTACTCAGGTCCCGTTATTGGTCTCCCCGAGGAGGAGTTCGAGGAGGCGGTCGGCGAACTGCATCGACTAGTTGAGTGGCACGTCGATGATGTCGTCTAGACATTCGGGTGCTTGAGCTGCGAAACATTTTAGGAATAGAAACTAACCATTCTTTTGGGGAACTTGTTATTTTATTCATATTGGCCTTTGTTGGCCTCTATTTTTGGGGACAATGTAATTAAACTATAGTGTTGTAAACCTTAACTTTCTTTTGGGGTTATAGCTTTAATGATCATTGCTCATTTTGATACTAGTATTAAACATGCGTTAATCTTGTTATCTTGGACATGAATGTATGGAATAGATTTGCTACACGCTTCCGCACATAAGAGAAATATTTATGTTGATGTGATATCCTCACCGCGGACACTTGTGGGAAATCGCGTGTACGAGTGGTACTCTTTGGTAGACTCGTATACGTTTTGGATTTAAATTAATTCATACAATCATTAACAACATTAGTCCCGATCCCGGATTAGGCCCGCCTCATCTTGGGGGCTCCGGTCCGAGGTCGCGACAATGCGGTGGAGGCTGCTCGGCATTTGTAATCATGATGTTCATCCTCCAAGAATCGAATTAGGATATCGTCTTGGTGACTGAGCTGGAGCTCATTCGTTTGGACGAAGAGTCCGAGGAGTGGTTACTCCGATGTCCTCGGCTTGAAGGAGCGGGAGAATCCTCCTGATGTCTTCGCGTCCGGGAGACTCTACGAGTCACCGATCGTCTGATATGATGTTTGGTTGCTGACTTCTAGTGTCTTCTGGTTTTGCCAACCATATGGAAAGCATCAACTTGGTTGGGTCTTTCTTTTTCGACCCATTTTTGAGAGACCTAAAGTGTAGGATGCTGGGTCCTCTGCTTCTCTAGTCTCTTTTGTCGATATGCCGTGCGACGACGTATGCAACGAGCAATTTGAGCTTCGGTGAGCTCTAGCTATGCTCTTGCACAACAGCTGAGCTTGTCTTCTTTAAAGCTAGGCATGGACAGGATCCAGAGGCGGTCCTTTGCTTGTCGCAGCGAGTTTTAAATTTTGCGAGTTCGGCCCTTGTTGAGATGAAGGGTCTACTCGCAGGAGTGTAGGCCTTAGCAGGTTCTTGCAAAGGCCTGGTGATGCATGACTTAATTTTAGACTTGTAGGAGCAAGCCCGCTGATGTTGAGTTGATTTGTTTGTTTGACGGAGGGTAGGTTTCTCCTCTTTTATGTAAGAGAGAGGGCAAAACCGGTTCTCCTTGAGAGGGGCCAGGTACGCTGGCTTTGTAGATGTTCGAGACCTCCTTAGCTTTGGTGAAGGTCTCGAGGACCAAGTCTTGGGGCAGACCTAGTTTCCTCTAGGTTAAGGCTTCATGGGAGTGCCACGGGCTTCAGGTTTCTTGATTGTTGCCCTTGGTGTCATGATAGTGACACGTTCAGGGGCAGTTTTCTACTTCTTGGCAGGTATAGTTTCTTTTGTGGGGAGTGGGAATGGTCCCAGCGACCCGTAGACGATGGTCCGAGGAGTAGAGGTCGACCCGGTGTTTTGAGAGTTGCCAAGGGAGATGATGCTTCGGCAGCTGGCAGAGCACTTGTGAGTGCGCTTGTTTTGCTTCTCTCGAAGCATAAGTTGGTACTTGTTCTCATCGAAGGTGATGGTCAATGAAGCTGCCATTGTTAGTTTGGAAAACTTTTGAAACAAGACCACAACCATTAGTAATCATACAAATATGGTGATCATAAATGGAAAATAACTATGCTTTTGTCTTTTCAAATCGCTCGAGGAGACATGGCCCAGCCCAAGCAAAATGAAGAAGACAAAAGGCCATAGAGGGTACAGTTGTTCTAAATGCAAGTATGGTAGGCTCAGGTTGAGCGTTCCACTGACTACTAGAAGCCATTGTAGACTTTAATTCAAATTACCGAGAAGCAAGGCTCACTCGAGGTAAGATAATATAAGGTTGGAGATACAAATGTGTCGGTTGCGAATACAATAGACCCGAAAAGGCGTACTAGCACCGCTAGGCACAAATGTTGTAAATCACATCCTTGAAAAGGACACGAGATGGGATTTTCTTTTTGAAAGGTCAAGATTGGATTCATAAAGGAGAGCAAATAGTATTCCAATCCGAACACAGGCTCAAACATTTCTGCGAGCACTGAGTCCGAAAGGGAAGGAACCAGAATTTCTCGAATCTGAACCCAAAAGTGACGGAAGTTTTTTTTTTTTTTGAAAGGTCAAGATCGAATTCATATATGTGCAATGGAAAGTTAGAAAAAAGAGTTGATTTCATTTCAACTTGTGAAGGTGAATCTCCGGATCACCACTTCAAATTCTTAGTAGAATAGAAAATTTGGCATACTCGTACGAAAAGAAATGCTGATGCTTGCTTTTCTCCTCCGTCGGACCCCGGCAGCCCCGGGGTGGAAGGAGAGGACAAGAGCTGGGTTCATTAAGTTGGCATACCCGGTGGGACCCATTCATTTGTGAGCGTGATGCTTAGATTCTTTGGCTCCTTTCTAATTGGTGGCCTATGTTGGATCTTGCATCTAAAAAAAATGAGATGGGATTTTTTTGGAAATTTCTATTTTGAGTTTATTTCCACTCTTTCTCATTTCGCAAAAAAAAAAAAAAAAAATCTGATTTATCTTTCTTGGATTCAATTTTGAGAAACTTTGATCCTCTCTTCTTCGAACTTGATAGCTCACAGAAATGTTTGTAGCTATTGTTCGTATCGAAGAATGGGCCATCTTTTCTCTTTGAGGAGTCCGATAGGAATTCTCAGAAAAAAAAAATTATTTCAAACTCTTTAAAAAAAATAAGTTTTCTCTCTTTTGGATTCAAATTTAAGAAACTTCGGTTACTTCCTTTTCGGACAATGGCTAGCGGAAATCATTTGTAGCCAATGTTTGGATTTGAAGGGGCCATTCGCTCTCTGAGTCCATTAGAAATCTTTCAAAAAAAAAGTTAAATAAAAAAAACACTAAGGTTGCACCAATTGCATTCTTTGACCAAAGTGGATCTAAGAAAAGCCTTGTCCAGAGTGTGGAGGCAGGTAGATTGTTCGAGGCAAGGGTCCTCTAAACGGGTTCATTAAGTAATCCTACCCTTACCTGGGGGTTGATCTATCCACTAAGGTTTCATAAGACTGAATTGGAAACCTATGTGTACACTTCAAAAAATCTTTGAAAAAAAAAATCTCTTCAAAACAAAAAAAAAAAACTTTCGTCACTTTTGAGTTCAGATTTGAGAAATCTTGGTTCATTCCTTTTCGGATTTAGTGCTCGCAGAAATGTTTGAGCCTATGTTCAGATTGGAATACTATTTGCTCTCTTTTAATTTGCTAATTAGGTTGGAAAGGATATAGAAATGAAAGGAAGGAAAGAATGGACCAGTGACTGCAGAAATCAGAACTGGGTTCTGATTTCCGCAGTTCACGCGGTCGACCGGCTAAGGGGCGCGGTCGACCGGGGACACAGGATTTGGTCCCAGTTGGATGACCTGCTGCACTGCGGGATTTCCTATTCCTGCAGTTCACGCGGTCCACCGGCCAGGGGGCGCGGTCGACCGGCGACACAGGGTCAGGTTCTCTGGAACCTGACCAAAACACTGTTCATTGAATAAAAGTTACAACTCTGAGTCAACCGGGACTTGGCCGGTCGACCGGGCTCACAGTGTACGCGGTCGACCGGCCAAGGGCCAGGTCGACCGGGCACACTGGAATTTCCCCTGTTTTTGAGATTTTTTCCCATTTGCATTTTCTTTTAAAATTTGAAACTAGGCTATATTAAGGACTTTAACTTGACATTGTGTGAATGGAACTCCATGCTATATACCAACTTCGGGGACACCAATCCTTGTATTTTAAATATAGAGTTCCAATCAACCAATGGTCAATGAATAGCCTAAGTATGTACTTGATAAAATTATCGTGTTTTGAGCGTTGATTTAAGACTGCAAGTTACATCGTGTACTCGTTTTTAAATCAAGTTTGCAAGCTCGTTCTAAGATGTGTTTCAAGTATTAAATGGGGATCACTTCTATAAGTTGTGAGCATATATATTATGCATTTTGCTAGTCATGCCTTGTCTTGCCGTGACAAGTGATTTCCCCTTTTATTTTCGATATGTTTGAATCGTGTTTAGCGTGTTTTGTGCATTCATGAACTCAAGTGAACACCACAGAGCTTGGACTGCCCTTTCAGTCTGATCACTGTCTGGGGGTCCTTAAACATGTGAACTAACTGCAGATTAGTAGTGTATTTATTACACATCGTGCGTATCCGGTTCCGCGGTCGGAAATCCCGTATTTGTGGGAATCGTGTCGTGCTATATTATGTATATTCGTGCTTGTCGTGCGTGCTTACTCTTTTCATTATAAATGATAGAGAAAGGATGGGCTCTTTGTGGATTTACGATTCATGATATATATGTTATGCATTCATGTTAGTTTGTCTTTGATTTAGAAAAGTGTTTCGTAAGTATTGTTTTACGTTCAGTAAAGTATTTCCTTATGTTCTCGATTAAACATTGTTTTACATGCTTCACTTAAAATGATTTCTTGCCAAACCGTCGTGTTTGATGCTTGTATGTTGGTGACCAGGTGCAGGAGGCCACCCCTTTGAGGAGGAGTGCCAGGAGGAGGCTGTTGAGCCTACCCTAGTTCGTGAGTGGCAACCCGACGACGTCATCTAGACGTCGGGTTGGGTCATGAGAATGGATGGATCACATTTTGGGTTTTATATTACTTTTGGTATTTTATTGGCCTATGTTGGCCTCTTATTTTGGGAATTGTAATAACTTAATATACTTTGTTAACTTTGCAACTTGAAGTATTATGGGAATGCCTCGTTGTGTCTTCATTCTGATATTTATGTCTCGATGTCATTATGTTCATTTTATGACATGATATGATAAGATGTGATTTGCCACGCGCTTCCGCATACTTGATCAAGTGAGTTGGTTGTTCCATGTGTGTTTGTTTGGAACCCTCACCGCGGGAACCTGTGGGGGGTTTATTCATCTTATATTTAATCACCCACCATTTATTTAACTGTCGCGGCCTCGGTCCGGGGTCGCGACATTGGTGTTGCTTGTTTTCTATCTTTTAGATAGGTTATTATTGTTGTACATGATAGATGAGTATGAGGGATTGCATCCTAGATATGATTTGTGACCTTATGGGCACTTGATCTCTGAGTCATGTGGGTCAAAAGTTTTTGAAAATCTGTCCACGAGGCCCACCTACTTCCAACTCTAGGGCAAGACGTTGCAGGATTCTTGCATATTTTTCGAGATCCGGCCTATGAGCCAAATCTTCTTCGTCATCTGCTCCTTGCGGTTCATTAATATCGGGTTCCATTGGAGCGCTGGCGAGTGCTGGGTCAACAACATTTTCTTGAATAGCCTCTTGGTCTTCTTCATTATTGGACTAGGATCCTTGCGGTTGTAGTGCGTTATACCAAATTACTGGCGTAAGATGAGATTCGTGAATCCATTCCTCATCGGAGAGGTATTCTCCTGTTTCAAGGGATTCTTCCCATTCATCGGTGTCACCCGTAGTGTCACTGGACTCATATTCATTCTTGGAGAATCCGACTACCAAATTGCAAGAATATGATGCCCCCTGCGTAGTTTCATTCCTGAGTTGAGGTGGCTTGAAGTCACTAAGAGTGAATTTTCTTACCATTTTAGAAGTCTCAAGAATGGACTTTTCTATTGTCCCCAGTGAAGCGGTAGAGGATGTCTCTGCTTTTTCACGGACTTCTTGTTTTGCCTGAGCTTTCTCCTGCTGTTTGAGCTTATGGAGATGTCTCCTGGCTTGCCTTCGATGTTGAGATGTCGGCTTTGTTTCGACAACCTCCCAGTTTTTATCTTCCAGGAGATCAGGATGCACCCATATGGGTTGTCCATCTTGTGTAGGGTAAGGAACCAGCTCTTGGGACGTTTGAGTCATTTTTATCACCTTGAAGGAAGTAGTGATCTTCTCTTTTGGTGATTTCGAAGTTTGTCCACATGACACCATGTTGACGGAGGCAGACCCTTAGTTTTTGTCAAAAGTAATGACTATGTTTTTCCACATCTCACTGATATTTTCTCTAACTACGAAGCATTGATTGAAAGGATGGGAGATCATTTGGTGGTATGGACAATATCGGGGATCGTTGGTTTTGCCAACATCTCCTGGTCTTTTGGGTTCTGGTGAAGTGAGTTTGTCATTTGCTAAAAGAGCCACAAAGATTTCTTCAACATCTTCATCGAACTAGTATTTCTTTTCTACTCGCTCTTTGAAGGCATCAAAGAGTTTAGGTTTTTTACCAACAGCTTTGTTTTCAGCTTTCTTTGGCGGCTGAGGAGCTGACTTGGTTTGCACATTGAAGACCTCTTTCTTTTTTTGCTTTGAGGTTGCAATGGGGGTTGGCTCTTTCTTTGATGATTTCTGACTGTTGAGGTCTTTAATCACCGTTTCAGCCTCCGTAACTGCTTCTAGGAGTTCTCCCTGGTTCTTTGATTTATTGCTGATAATCATGGAGCGAATCCTTACTCTCAGGTCGTTACGGCAGATGTCGACTAGCGACGCTTGTGGTAGTTCGTCTAAGCATTTGTACGCCATTGCCTTCCACTTGTGAATGAAGTCGTATGTTGACTCATTCTCTCACTGTTTTAGGCTGCATAGTTGTGCCATAGTAACAGGATGATCTTCACCTTTGAAGTGAGTTAGGAAGCGTGTTTCCAGCATGGCCCAGTTTTGGATGGAATCCTCCGGCATAGTGGAGTACCAATCAAAGGCCGTACCTTTTAGGGTACTTGCAAAGAGACGGATCTTGAGAGCCTCTTGATCCGCGATAGCTCCCGTCAGGATCTTAAAGTGGATGACATGTTGTCTGGCTGAACCTTTCCCCATATATGTCTGGAGAGTAGGTTGTTTGAATTTTGCAGGGAACAGAACCGAGTCCATCCATAAGGGATATGGTGGCTTGTTCCCATGTTCTTTCAATATATCCTCTTCTTTTGCTTTGGCGAGGATATCATCAAAGTCCTTTTTGGTAAGGACGCGTGACTCATTATTTTCCCCATCAACCTCGTCATCTTGATGATTCAGTGGAGGTTGATTATTTTCTTGACGCTGAAAAACGAGAAGAAGGTTTTCCATCAGAGTCTCAATCCTCTGCTGATCTTGCTCCAATTGTTGGATGCGCGTGGTCGTTTCATCAGGAGGTGGGTTGCGTGGTGGCTCAGAGTTTGTAGCCAGGACATTCATTCTTCGGGATTCAAATGAAGAAATCGTCCTGGTGACTGAGTTGGGGCTCTTTCTCGAAGAGCTTGAGGAAGGATTACTCGAAGGAGTAAAAGATTCTTCCAGATGTCTTCGTGTCTGAGAGATGCTGCGAGTCACCAGTCGCCGGACATGAAGTTTGGTTGCTGACTTCTGGCGTCTTCTGGTTTTGCCAACCATATGGAAAGCAACAACTCGATCGGGTCTTTCTTTTTCGACCCATTTTATCGCGACCCCGGACCGAGGCCGCGGCGGTTAGTTAAAAATTTTGAAAGATTAAAAGACCTCCCACAGGTTTCCGCGGTGAGGGTTCCAAACAAACACGCATGGAACAACCCACTCACACGATCAAGTATGCGGAAGCGCGTGGCAAATCACATCTTATCATATCATGTCAAAATAGGAAACATAATGACATCGAGACATAAATATCAAAATGAAGACATGATAAGGCATTCCCCTAAATTCAAGTTGTAAAGTTAACAAAATAAGTTAAGTTATTACACTTCCCAAATAAGAGGCCAACATAGGCCAATACAATACCACAAGTATATCAAAAATCCCAAAAAGTGATCCAACGGAACTCATGCACCACCCCAACGTCTAGATGACGTCATCGGGTTGCCACTCACGGGCTAGGTTGGGCCCAACGGCCGCCTCCTGGCACTCCTCCTCAAAGGGAGGGTCTCCTGCACCTGGACACCATAATACAAGCATCAAACACAACGGTTTGGCAAGAAATCATTTTTAAGTGAAAGCATGTAAAACATCGTTTAATCAAGAACATAAAGAAATACTTTGTAAATCGAAGACAAACTAACATGAATGCATACATATATATCATGAATAGTAAATCCACATAGAGCCCATCCTTTCTCTATCATTTATAATGAAAAGAGCAAGCACGCACGACAAGCACGAATATACATAATATAGCACGACACGATTCCCACAAATACGGGATTTCCGGCCGCGGAACCGGACACGCACGATGTGTAATAAATACACTACTAATCTGCAGTTAGTTCACATGTTTAAGGACCCCCAGACAGTGGATCAGACTGAAAGGGCAGTCCAAGCTCTGTGGTGTTCACTAGAATTCATGAATGCACAAAACACGCGAAACACGATTCAAACATATCGAAAATAGAGGGGGAATCACTTGTCACGACAAGACAAGGCACGACTAGCACAATGCATAATATATATGCTCACAACTTATAGAAGTGATCCCCATTTGATACTTGAAACACATCTTGAAACATATCTTATAAATACTTGAAACACATCTTGAAACATATCTTATAAATACTTGAAACACATCTTGAAACATATCTTGGAAATACTTGATACTTGATTTCAAAACGAGTACACTATATTACTTGAAGTATCAAAACAAAGTTCAAAACGCGATAATTTTGTCAAGTACGTACTTAGGCTATTCAATGACTCTTGGGTGATTGGAACTCTGTTGTTAAAATCTAATAATTGGTGTCCCCGAAGTTGCTTCGTATCTTGGAGTTCCAATCACGCAATGTCAGGTTAAAGTCCACAACATAGCCTAGTTTTTCTTTTCCAATCCTTAAAGGTGCATAAGTGGGTTAAAATTTCTAAACAGGCTCTTTCCCAAAAAATTCAGGCAGCAGGCAGTTCGCTCGAGCGAACCAGGGGTCGCTCGAGCGGACAGCTTGCTGTCTGCGCCCGGACCAGGCAGTGGCCTGGTCGCTCGAGCGGACCCATGGTTCGCTCGAGCGAACAGGCTTCTGCCTGCGCTCATGCCAGGCAGGGGCTTGGTCGCTCGAGCGGACCCATGGTTCGCTCGAGCGAACAGGCTTCTGCCTGTGCTCGCTGAGTGCAGATATTGCACTCCTACTACATGGTCCACATGTCCATTCTTTTCTTCCTTTCTTTTTTTAAAATCTTTCCACTCTAATTAGCAAACTAAATACATGATTAACCATGCTATCAAGGCTCACATTGGGCATTCATTTCAAACTTAATCAAAGCATTAACAAAGAACCCATTTCACAATACTTGAAACCCATTCATCTCTAAACAAATCCAAACTTCAACAAAACAAGACCCATTTCAAAGATATGAAATTCTGAAAGTGTGGAAGGACATTAGATATGCTTGCATTGTCTAAAACAAGATCATAACATGAAAACCTAATAAATCAAAACATTAATACCAAATGCAAATCCAAGACACACATGTACACCCACATAAAAAGATCACTTGCCTTAGCCAAATGAACACAAGATCTTCTTCAAGCACTCCCAACCAAAAAGCCAATCCAAGAACTACAAAAGCCCATGAAATCCATTCAAAAACTCACCCAAAAACACAACCCAACAACCCATTTCGAAATGGTTGCTACAAGTTAGAAAAACAAGATCTTTGGAGGTAGAAGAAACTCCATTAAAGAGATGGGTTGAAGCTCTTACCTAGAGGTGCCCAAACAAGAAATGAGGAAGAAAATGGAGATCCTTCCCACCAAGAAACTTCAAGAAAATTGTATCAATGGCAAGCTTGAGATGAGAGGAAGAAGATGATGGTTTTAGAATTTCATTTGGAGTCTCCTAGCTCAAGCATTCAAGGGAAGAAGAAGAGGGGAAAAGAGGGGTTTTTTTTTTTTTTTTTTTCCAGCCCTAAGTTTAGAAAAATTGCAGAGATTTGTAGAATGGAGAGGAAGAGAAGGGAAAGGAGGTTAAGTGATTGCAAGATGGGACCCATTAGAACTAATTCTTGTATCAAGGAAAACATGAACTTGCGGGCCTCGGATGAAGTCGACGAAGAAGGATAAAACGATCCTCGAAATATCTAGTTTTCAAAAAGTATATTTTTGACATGGTTTTGGGACCTCGAAAATCGTGTCCAGATTTGAGTGTGAAAAGGCTATTTTACCCTTTTTGGCCAAAACTTGATTTTTCTAGGCTTCAAACACGAATGAGCTAAACATGAAAGTTGCACATAATCATAAAACCAATCAAATGAGATGAAAATCACGATTCACACAAAACCAAACACAATCTTCCCACGCTTGCACGTACACCCAGGCCTTCCTGAGTGAGCCTAATAAACACTAAACGTTCTCGAACTCCCCAAAGCTATAACCAAGGCTAAAACCAATCACATTCTAACCCATGCTAACTAAACCCAAATCAAGACTAAGCACACGCTAAGCAAACACTATTGGGTTAAATCCTGGGTTGGGGTTTGACATCCTCCACCCCTTAGGATATTTGGTCCACCAAATAAAACAAATTTTTTTACCTCGGGTAACAAGTGTGGGTATTTCCTCTGAACTTGCTCTCTCAATTCCCAAGTGGCTTCTTCTGGTTCATGATTTTCCCAAAGTACCTTGACCCAATGAATTGTCCGATTTCTCAGCTCTTGCTCCTTGGTATCAATGATCCTGATCGGTCTTTCCACATACGAAGCATCCTCTCGAATCTCCAAGGGCTCGTGCTGCAAAATGTGAGAAGGACTAGTCACATACTTCTTGAGCATGGAAACATGAAATACGTTGTGTACCCCGGAGAGTTCCGGCGGTAACGCAAGCCTATATGCCACGTCTCCGATCTTGCTCAAAATCTCATATGGACCAATAAATCTCCTTGACAACTTGCCCTTCTGACCGAACCTCAAGGTTCCTCTGACGGGTGAAACCTTCAAGAACACCTTATCACCCACTTGAAACTGCAATTCTCTTCGGCGAGTGTCTGCATAACTCTTCTGTCTGCTACGGGCGATCTTCAAGCGTTCCTGAATCAATTTGACCTTGTCACTAGTCTCACCAACTATAGTCGGTCCGTGAAAGCTACGAACACCGACTTCTTCCCAACAAACCGGAGTTCTGCATCTTCTACCATAAAGAGCCTCAAAAGGTGCCATACCAATGCTAGAATGGTAGCTATTGTTGTAAGCGAACTCACAAAGTGGTAAGCACTCATCCCACTGAACTTTGAAATCCAACACACAAGCACGCAACATGTCTTCAAGAGTCTGTATCGTCCGCTCTGACTGACCATCTGTCTGAGGATGATACGCTGTACTGAACTGAAGTTTGGTACCCATGGACTCAAGAAGAGATTTCCAAAACCTCGAAACAAATCTGCTATCTCTATCTGAGGTGATGGAAACAGGTTGACCATGCTTACTCACAATCTCATCAACAAAAAAAAGTTGGCAAGAGGTGCCATATGCATCATATTACCAGTCTTCATCGGAATGAAGTGAGCAGACTTGGTAAGACGGTCCACAATGATCCATATTGCATTATTCCCCTTCTTAGTATTAGGCAATCCGGAGACGAAATCCATGGTGATGTGCTCCCATTTCCACTCCGGAATCTCTAATGGCTGAAGCAAACCTGGAGGTTTCTGGTGCTCTGCTTTGATCAACTGGCAAGTCAAGCAACGAGACACAAAAGCTGCTACTTCCCTCTTCATGTTGTTCCACCAAAATCTATTCTTCAAGTTCTGATACATCTTCGTGCTACCAGGATGCATGGAGTATCTTGTGTTGTGGGCTTCAGTCATAATCTCTTCCTTCAGATCATCCACATTTGGTACACACAACCGATCACGAAAGTACAATACTCCATTCACCAACTTGAAGTCTGGACGCTCTGCAATATGATCCACAATCCTAACCAAATCTGAATCTTGCAACTGACTGTCCTTGATCTTCTGGATGAAGGTAGGCTCAGACACTGTCATATTGGCTAACATAACCCCCAACTCTAGGGTCTGCACTTCAACACCTAACTCTTCAAACTGCTGAAGGACACTAGCTCCTCTCAAACTGGCCATGATCCCTGACTTTCTGCTCAAAGCATCAGCTACTAACATTCACTTTACCTGGATGGTACTTGATTGGAAAATCATAGTCTTTGATGTACTCCATCCATCTCCTCTGTCTCATATTCAGATCCTTCTGAGAAAACAAATACTGCAAACTCCTATGATCTGAATGGACCTCAAATCTCTCTCCATAGAGATAGTGCCTCCACATCTTCAAAGCAAAGACTACTGCTGCCAATTCCAAATCATGAGTTGCATAATTCTTCTCGTGATCCTTCAACTGCCTTGAGCCATAGGCAATCACCTTGCCATCTTGCATCAACACACAACCTAATCCCACATTGGAAGCATCTGTAAAAATAATGAATCCACCGCTGCCCGATGGTAATGTGAGGATTGGAGCTGTGGTTAATCTTCTCTTCAACTCTTGGAAACTAGCTTCACACTGTTCTGTCCACACAAACGGAACACTCTTCCGGGTCAAAGTAGTCAAGGGTGCTGCAATAGACGAGAAGCCTTGGACAAATCTTCGGTAGTAGCCTGCTAACCCCAAGAAACTCCTGATTTCTGTCACACTGCTCGGTCTCTTCCAATCAACTACTGCCTCTATCTTGGCTGGATCCACTGCTAAACCTTCTTTTGAGATGATGTGGCCTAGAAAAGCAACTTGCTCTAACCAGAATTCACACTTACTGAGTTTAGCATACAACTGATTATCCCTCAAAAGTTGCAATGATGACCTCAAGTGTTCTTCATGATCCTCTCTACTCTTGGAATACACAAGAACATCATCAATAAACACTACTGCTGAGTGATCCAAGTATTGAGCAAACACTTTGTTCATGAGAGCCATGAAAACAGCCGGTGCATTAGTCAAACCAAAAGGCATTACTAGGAACTCATAATGCCCATACCTCGTTCGAAAAGCCGTTTTCTGCACATCTGAATCTCTAACTCTCAACTGATGGTACCCAGATCTCAAATCTATCTTGGAAAAGTAAGCTGCTCCTTGCAATTGGTCAAACAATTCATCAATCCTAGGCAAAGGGTACTTGTTCTTGACCGTTACTTGATTCAACTTCCTGTAGTCAATGCACATTCTCAAGCTTCCATCCTTCTTCTTCACAAATAAAACTGGTGCTCCCCAAGGTGAAACACTTGGCCTAACAAAACCCTTGCCCAACAACTCTTGCAACTGAAGTTTCAACTCACCCAATTCTGCTGGAGCCATCCTGTAAGGTGCAATTGAGATCGGAGCTGTCCCTGGAAGAAGCTCTATAGTGAACTCAACTTCCCTAATTGGTGGTAATCCCGGGATTTCATCTGGAAAAACATCCGGAAATTCACACACAACGGGGATTCCCTCCACCCCTTGGGACTGTTTATCCTCCGTGATAAACGCTACAAAAGCCTCACATCCACTGTGAATCAACCTGCTTGCCTTAAGCAAGGAAACAAACCCTGCTCTAGATGGTTTCCTGATCCCGTGAAACACCAACTCTGCTTGCTCTCCTTGCAATCTGAATGTTATGATTTTACTGAAACAATCCATGGTGGCATGATATGCTTCTAACCAATCCATGCCTAAAATGATATGAAAATCATGCATGTCTAGGACAATAAGATTGGCTGGTAAATTTACATCTCCTAACAAAACTGGACAGTTAGGGTAATAGGTTCTACACTCAACCTGCCTACCCACTGGTGTTGTCACAAGCAAAATAAAATCCAGTTGACTATGGGGTGCATCAATCATCTTAACAAACATAGGAGACATAAATGAATGTGTTGATCCAGGATCAAATAAAATCTGTGCTTCTACACCACAAACAAGAAGTTTACCTTCTACGACATCTCCTGCAGCTTCAGCGTCTGCACGGTTGAGGTTGAATAGACGACCTTGTTGCTGAGGCCTGTTCTGATTCTGATTCTGCCTGCCCTGGACGTTTCTATTCTGCTGAGGTGGACGCACATTCTGATTCTGCCTTGCTTGCTGCTGTTGCTGAGGTGGCCTGATCTGATTCTGAGGAGGTGCTGGCCTCTGTTGCTGGTTTCTGTACTGCGGATTTTGAAGCTGTGGGCAATCTTTAATGGCATGGTTCATTGCCCCACACTTGAAGCAAGCTCCCGTGGCCTTACGACATTCATGTGTCGGGTGGTTCTTGCCACAATGAGCACAACCTTGGGCCACTATATTCTGCTCTTGCTTTGGCTTCTTGCTATGGTGCTGAGACCTCTGATTTTGCTGCTGGTAGTGCTGCTTCCTATCTTGAACGATCATGTTATTGATATCTTCAAACTGGTATGCCCTCTTTACAGCCTCATCAAAAGTAGCTGGTGGAACTACCCCAATGGTATCCTTCATGATAATGGGATTTAGTCCCTCCAAGAACTTATTGATCTTTTTCTGCTCCGTATCAATAAGCTCGGTAGCATACCTAGCAAGCCTCTCAAATTTTGTAACATACTCCAAGACTGACATACTGCCCTGCCTGAGTTGCTGGAACTCAATAGCTTTCTGCCTCTTGATGTGTGATGGAATATACTTATCCTGAAACTGGGTTTTGAAGGCTGCCCATGCCTCCTCATTTGCCATGGCCATATAGGGCTCTTTGACAGTTTGCCACCATTGGTCTGCTAGCCCATAAAACAGAGAAGCTGTAAGGTTCACCTTCTGCCTGCCAGTGCAAGTGAAAACATCGAAGATCTTCTCTGTATTGGCTAACCAGTCATCAGCCACTAGAGGATTCTCATTGCCCGAGAACTCCTTGGGTGCTCTTTTTCTAAACCTCTCAAACAATAGGTTGGGATCATGCTCCCTATTGTTTATGACGATATTCGGAGCCACTGGTGGAGCCTCATTCCTGTTCTGAAGAACCTCTAACAGTTGCCTCTGGACCTGTTGCATCTCAGCATCCTTTTTGGCCATTTGTTCCTGAAATCTGGTTTGGGCTTCATTTGCTTGTCTCTGTTGGTTCAACATAGCTTGCATCAGCTCTTGAAATTGATTTGCTGTTGGTATAGCAGCCTGATCATTCTCATTTTGGTTATTAGCTGAAGCATTGTTTGGTAGAACTCTTCTTGGAGGCATTGCTGTAAAACAAAATGTTAGTACACAATAAATATAGTCACATGGTTTCCTAGACGTCGTACTTAACAAGTCTAACGAATTCACGAACTCTCACCACGATCCTAAGATCTTTCTAGTTTCTTTTAAGTGCCTGAAACCAGTCCCGCTCTGATACCAGTCCTGTCGCGACCCCGGACCGAGGCCGCGGCGGTTAGTTAAAAATTTTGAAAGATTAAAAGACCTCCCACAGGTTTCCGCGGTGAGGGTTCCAAACAAACACGCATGGAACAACCCACTCACACGATCAAGTATGCGGAAGCGCGTGGCAAATCACATCTTATCATATCATGTCAAAATAGGAAACATAATGACATCGAGACATAAATATCAAAATGAAGACATGATAAGGCATTCCCCTAAATTCAAGTTGTAAAGTTAACAAAATAAGTTAAGTTATTACACTTCCCAAATAAGAGGCCAACATAGGCCAATACAATACCACAAGTATATCAAAAATCCCAAAAAGTGATCCAACGGAACTCATGCACCACCCCAACGTCTAGATGACGTCATCGGGTTGCCACTCACGGGCTAGGTTGGGCCCAACGGCCGCCTCCTGGCACTCCTCCTCAAAGGGAGGGTCTCCTGCACCTGGACACCATAATACAAGCATCAAACACAACGGTTTGGCAAGAAATCATTTTTAAGTGAAAGCATGTAAAACATCGTTTAATCAAGAACATAAAGAAATACTTTGTAAATCGAAGACAAACTAACATGAATGCATACATATATATCATGAATAGTAAATCCACATAGAGCCCATCCTTTCTCTATCATTTATAATGAAAAGAGCAAGCACGCACGACAAGCACGAATATACATAATATAGCACGACACGATTCCCACAAATACGGGATTTCCGGCCGCGGAACCGGACACGCACGATGTGTAATAAATACACTACTAATCTGCAGTTAGTTCACATGTTTAAGGACCCCCAGACAGTGGATCAGACTGAAAGGGCAGTCCAAGCTCTGTGGTGTTCACTAGAATTCATGAATGCACAAAACACGCGAAACACGATTCAAACATATCGAAAATAGAGGGGGAATCACTTGTCACGACAAGACAAGGCACGACTAGCACAATGCATAATATATATGCTCACAACTTATAGAAGTGATCCCCATTTGATACTTGAAACACATCTTGAAACATATCTTATAAATACTTGAAACACATCTTGAAACACATCTTGATCTTGGAAATACTTGATTTCAAAACGAGTACACTATATTACTTGAAGTATCAAAACAAAGTTCAAAACGCGATAATTTTGTCAAGTACGTACTTAGGCTATTCAATGACTCTTGGGTGATTGGAACTCTGTTGTTAAAATCTAATAATTGGTGTCCCCGAAGTTGCTTCGTATCTTGGAGTTCCAATCACGCAATGTCAGGTTAAAGTCCACAACATAGCCTAGTTTTTCTTTTCCAATCCTTAAAGGTGCATAAGTGGGTTAAAATTTCTAAACAGGCTCTTTCCCAAAAAAATTCAGGCAGCAGGCAGTTCGCTCGAGCGAACCAGGGGTCGCTCGAGCGGACAGCTTGCTGTCTGCGCCCGGACCAGGCAGTGGCCTGGTCGCTCGAGCGGACCCATGGTTCGCTCGAGCGAACAGGCTTCTGCCTGCGCTCATGCCAGGCAGGGGCTTGGTCGCTCGAGCGGACCCATGGTTCGCTCGAGCGAACAGGCTTCTGCCTGTGCTCGCTGAGTGCAGATATTGCACTCCTACTACATGGTCCACATGTCCATTCTTTTCTTCCTTTCTTTTTTAACAATCTTTCCACTCTAATTAGCAAACTAAATACATGATTAACCATGCTATCAAGGCTCACATTGGGCATTCATTTCAAACTTAATCAAAGCATTAACAAAGAACCCATTTCACAATACTTGAAACCCATTCATCTCTAAACAAATCCAAACTTCAACAAAACAAGACCCATTTCAAAGATATGAAATTCTGAAAGTGTGGAAGGACATTAGATATGCTTGCATTGTCTAAAACAAGATCATAACATGAAAACCTAATAAATCAAAACATTAATACCAAATGCAAATCCAAGACACACATGTACACCCACATAAAAAGATCACTTGCCTTAGCCAAATGAACACAAGATCTTCTTCAAGCACTCCCAACCAAAAAGCCAATCCAAGAACTACAAAAGCCCATGAAATCCATTCAAAAACTCACCCAAAAACACAACCCAACAACCCATTTCGAAATGGTTGCTACAAGTTAGAAAAACAAGATCTTTGGAGGTAGAAGAAACTCCATTAAAGAGATGGGTTGAAGCTCTTACCTAGAGGTGCCCAAACAAGAAATGAGGAAGAAAATGGAGATCCTTCCCACCAAGAAACTTCAAGAAAATTGTATCAATGGCAAGCTTGAGATGAGAGGAAGAAGATGATGGTTTTAGAATTTCATTTGGAGTCTCCTAGCTCAAGCATTCAAGGGAAGAAGAAGAGGGGAAAAGAGGGGTTTTTTTTTTTTTTTTTTTTCCAGCCCTAAGTTTAGAAAAATTGCAGAGATTTGTAGAATGGAGAGGAAGAGAAGGGAAAGGAGGTTAAGTGATTGCAAGATGGGACCCATTAGAAACCAAGGTGTGATTTACCCAATTTAAATAACTTTTCAAATTTTTTCTTCACTTTGGGTAAATTTGCACTCATACTTTTGTTTGTAGCTTTCAAGTTGAGTGACTTGGGTTTTAAGGATTGAATTTTCATTTTTAACTTTTGTTAGTTCATTTTCAATTCCCTTAAATTTGTTTAGTTCTTCATGGGCAAGTTTTAACTCAAGTTTAAGTTTATTAACATCAGATCCAAGTTCTAAGGTTTGCAAATTACTTTGATCATTAGATAAGTTTAATTTGGAGTTTAAATAGATAATGTTTTCATCTTGCCTTTTTAAAGTATCTCTTAGATTTAAGTTATCTTTATTATGCTCATCACAATTTAACTTTATTTTATTTAGTTCATCTTGAGCATTAGATAAATCTTTCTTAGAGATACTCAACTTGGATTCTAAATTGTTAAAGTCTTTGTCTTGCCTTTGCAATTGATCTCGTAGTTTAGAATTTTCCTTATTAAGATCATCACACTCTATCTTTAGTTCTCTTAGATCATCTTTAATATTAGATAGATTATGCAAAGAGATCATGAACTTAGATTCTACACAATTTATTAATTCTTCTTTCTCTCTAAGTTCATCTTTTGAAGAAACTAATTCTTTGTTTAATCTTTTAGATTCTTCTCTTAATTTTTTATTTTTCTTATCAAGCTCTATGGACAAAGTATACAATTCCTCATAGGCTTGTTGAAGGTCATCTTTATTTTCATCATTTTCTTCTTCTTTTAAGTCAAATTGAGATTCATTAATTTGAAGGTTTGAATCTCCAATAGATGGAAGAAGGAGGGGTTTAGAAGAATCTACACAAGAATCTATATAACCTAACATAGTGGAATCCATTCTAATGATTTTCATGAAACAACAACACTAGGGTTTTGACTCTAGGTTTTTACACCTAATCAAGAGTTCCAAAACACTTGATCCTAAAATAGAGCACGAGGCTCTGATACCAATTGAAAGTCCGGGATCCTTAC
>QPKB01000200.1:34466-56940 GCA_003546025.1 Camphora micrantha
TCCTTTTTCCTTGAATCTGATTGGCCGATGGAGAATAATGAGCTTTTAATTGCCTTTAATCCCCATCATGGGAGGAGTTTCATGGCTTCAATGCCATAAATCCTTTGACTTGTAACTCCCATTTGCTTGCTTTTGATTGGGCCGTCCAAAATAATGAGTTAATGACCGCATTAACTTGTCATAAAACGGGTCATTTAACTTCATTAATTGGTCGCCAAGTCGCTCGAAGAGTCGCGGGCCGCGCCGCGTCTTTTGGAATTCTTGCGATGACCGCCGGTGGATCCACATTGTTTGATGTCGGATGGCGATGCAATTTTAGACATTGATCAATGTCAACGTGCCGGCAACATCTGTCCTGTCGATTTCACGATCGGGCGGGCAGAAAGTGTGCTTTCTTTGTCGGCCGGTTGGCGAATTCGAGGCATCTAATGATCATCCAATGATTTCGGCGCGAATCCGTGATGTTTGACGAAGATCGACGGATTTCATGCACGAAAAATGCTGAGAGTTGATGAAGGGTCAAACGTCGTCCGTTTGACCTGAAACTTGGCAGGGGGCCTTTTGGAGGTATTTTTGAGACCATCCGTAGGCTTTGATCAAAGTTTTGAAGTCTTCGACACTGTCGCTGCCGGGAGCTCCTGTTTGGCTGTCGGAGGAGTGAAGTTGGGCCAAATGATGTCGAAATGGCCTGAAACTTCATGTGTACCCTTCTTTTGGCTGCTTTGAAGGATCTTGCAGTTTTTGTTTGATTTTGACAAGATCTGGTGCTTGAAGTGGCGCCTTCCTATTTATGGCAGGATGTGGCTCCATGTAGCTTTTGGTGTTGAAGGGACATAGTGACATTTTTGGTGTCAACAGAAATCTTTGAGGCTCTCTTAGCAAATGGCAAACTTACCTTGCCGGACCCCAAAAGACCAGGAGATGTTGGCAAAACCAATGATCCCCGGTATTGTCCATACCACCAGATGGTCTCGCATCCTCTCAACCAAGCTTCGTTGTGAGAGAAAAGATCAACGAGATGTGAAAAAATGGAGTCATTACCTTTGACAAAAACTACTGGTCTGCCTCCGTCAACATGGTGTCATATGAACAAACATCAAAATCACCAAAGGAAAAAATCACTACTTCCTTCAAGGTGATACAAATGACTCAAACGTCCTAGGAACTGGTCCCGTATCCAATGAAAGTCCGGGATCCTTACCCTAGAGGGGGGAGGGGGGGGTGAATAGGGTGAGATACTACTTAGTGACCAATTACAACCAATTTTAAACTTCTTTAAAACAACTAGTCACTTGTGATGATAATAAGATTAAATGCGGAAGCTAACTAATGCAATCATTACAAATCATGCACCATCACATAAGGATTTATAGTGGTTCGGCTTCAATGCCTACATCCACTACCGGCTTGTGATCCAACACCCCACCGGATTTCCACTATCTATGCTTTTTAATTTGGCTAAGCAATAACCTTTACAAGATGCTTTTCAAAGGCTAAGCAATAACCTCTACACTATGCTTTTCTTAGGCTAAGCAATAACCTTTACAAGAAGAATATTTTCTCTTAAAGTAGTGTCTACACAAACACTAAAAGAGATACAGTTTAAGCTCAATTACAATGCCTCTAAAATAGGAGGATATGAAATTGAAAATCAAACTCACACAAACACTATATGAATGCAAAGGTGTATGCTTTTGATGTGTGTGTGTGTGATAACTTCGATCAAGTTAAAAACTAAGCTCAATCAATATACGGTCAAAGCATTTAAAAGTTTAAGGCACATAAAAAGTTTTGATTGAAGTGAAATGCAAATCACATGTATGAATACTAACTTGTTGATGAAGAGAAAATCAAAGGCTCACAAGTTGTATGAAACTAATTAGCTCTAAAAATGTGATGCATGTGCAATATTGTTTTCAAAACCAAACTAATTTAACTAAGGTTCAAATAAATGAAAACAACAAATAAAGATTCAACCAAGTAAATGAATCAAGCTATAAAAGAAATCAAAGATTTTGTCTAAGCATGATTAATGAAGATTTTAAAACACACTTGGTTTGAAATCAAGGTGAAAAATCCAATTCAACTTAAATCAAAGATTAAATGAAGAATGGATTCAACTCATCATAGTTATCATGCTAAAATGCATTTACCAATAATTTAAACAAAGCATATAACATATGATTAATAAAAGTAAAGATAAAAGTAACGCTTACTTATAGATTTAATTTCATTGATCCAAGCTTTAGCTTTACTAATGACCCCTTGGTCTCTCTTAGTTCATCCCCCGTATTCTTGTCTCCAAACACCTCGAGAATGGCTTAGATGTTCCACCCTTTGGCAAAGGAATGATCTTCATTTTACACCCAAAAAGTGCCCAACGGCTAGTCCACGATCGACCTGGACCCTTGCCTGGTTGACCGGGTAATCAACGGTCATAAAAATAGCCGTTTGAAAAACTGCTTTTAGCGGGGGCCAGAGACCGCCAGTAAAAGTGGTTTGGCCACCGGTAAAGGTCCTGATATCCCAAAAAAGTGTTTTTCAAAGTAATTTTCTTGTGGGGACTTTAGGCCATGGAATCAAGCATGGAAACATGTTTTAAGTCAATCTAAGAGTTTTAAAAACATGAATCCTAAAGTGCCTAAGATGATTTGAAAGTTTTAAAACCATAGGCTTGCTTGATTAAAAAAAAGAAAACTTGTTTTCAAACTTAATGCATCTAACTTTAAACTCCAAAACATGCATGTAACACGATTTTTAGAAGTCTTAAAAATAATGCATGTGTAAATACAGATTTCAAGTTTTTCTAAATCAATGCTCTTGTGAAAATTCAAATGATGATTAAAACGTTAATGCAACCATCAAATTGCAATATACAAAATCCCTAACACCCGACACCAGATGGACAACCCATATGGGTGCATCCTGATCTCCTAGAAGATGAAAATTGGGAGATCGTCAAAACAAAGCCTACCGCTTAACAGTGAAGGCAAGCCAAGAAACAACTCCGCAAGCTCAAACAACAGTAGAAGACTCAATTAGAGCAATAAGTCCCTAAAAAGACAGAGACCTCTTCCACTGCTTCACTAGGGGGAACGGAAGAATTCCTTCCCAAGACTTTAAAGGTGGTAAGAAAATTCACCCTTGGTGATTTCATGCCACCTCATTACAGAAATGAAACTACGCAGGGGGCATCATACTCTTGCAACTCGGTAATTGGATTCTCCATGGATGGATACGAGTCCAGTGATACTGCCAGTGATACCGATGACTGGGAGGAATCCCTTGAAACAAGAGAATACCTCTTCGATGAGCAATGGAATCCTTAATCTCATCTTATGCCAATAATTTGGTATAACCCATTACAGCCACAAGGATCTTGGTCTGATGATGAAGAAAATCAAGAGGTTATTCAAGAAAATGTTGTTGATCCAGCACAAGCAAGTGATCCAGTGGAACCCAACATTGATGAACCACAAGGAGAAGATGACGAAGAAGATTTGACTCATATGCCTGATCTCGAAGAATTTGCAAGAATCTTGCAACGTCTTGCCATAGAGCGGGAGCATGATCGCATCAATGAGCTTCATCATAATCAAAATCTAGAACCGGAAATCCTGAAAAATTTACAGATATCTCCTCTGGTAACCCTGGAAAATGAAGAAAACTGCTGGACTGATGATCCTCTTACATCTGAAGACGAGTATGAATCTCAACAGTGCATTCTAGAGGCATCTCCTATCAGAGTTGCTTACAATACAATAGTTCGGGATGATGGTGCCTCTAAAGCTTCGTCTGCTGAGGCCTCAGATTCCCAGGCTACATTTGGTTGTATATCTTCCAAAGCTACATCTTCTCAGGTGGCTTCCACTGAGATATCACCTTCTCAGCCTTCATCTCCTGAAACTGTGATATCAAAACTTACACCTCTTCCGACCGATCATCTTGAAGAAACTCCAGCCGATGAAGTCTTCTTCAATGAAAATCCAGTCAACTGGCCCCAGATACCTGACCTCATAGGAGATATATGGACCGATGGATTACTTAGCAATGAAGAACAGTTGTTGGATGTTGTTCATGGCTTATTCTCGGAAAATGCTCCTTGCAATTCGATCACTGAAGACGGTAATACTGCTACAGAGACGTCTTCAGCAAATGACAAGGATCAACCCCTTGATTATGAGAGTGATCTTCCAAAAAAAGACCCTTCTTTAGAAGCTTTAGAAGTTGGTAGAGGTATCCGCTCTGGCTGGGATTATGACAAAAATTACAACCAACCTTATTCTTCTTATGTAAATCATTTGGGAAAGCAAGTTGTAAACGCCCCCAATTGGCAATAATAATGAAAATACAGGTCCGAAGGAGGCTTTTAAGTATTACTCGATTGAACATTTCAAACACATACCTGCACGACTGCACATTCTTGACTTATTACGAATGTCTCCACAAACTCGTGATAGTCTCATTTCAGAACTGCAAAGGCTGAATGCGGATGTCGACAAACATGCCCACAACTCTTACAAATTGAAATGGACTATAGGGTAAAAAAATCAAGTACTTTCTCAAAGGGAGAAAAGAAGAAAACCAAGGGATCAAGCATTGAATGCCTCTCGGTCCAAAAAGCAGCAAGTCCAACAATTGCCTTCGATAAGGATGACCTCCTAGTAGGCGAGACAAAGCACAACCGACCCTTGTACTTCATAGGATACGCCAAAGAAATGCCATGTCACAGAGTCCAGATCGATCCAGGTTCTGCACTCAACCTCATCTCTAGTTCAGCACCCAAAGAGCTGGGTATTCCACCTAGCAAGTTGAATCACACGTCTGTATCCATCTTTAGATATGATGGGAGCACTCAAAGGTCTATCGGCAAAATCAGGTTCAAATTGCAAATCGATGATCTTATTTATGAAGTCACTGCATATGCAATAAGGACCCCTTCATGCTACAACATCCTTCTTGGACGCCCCTGGATACACGAGAATGGTGTCATCCCTTCAACTTTACATCAATGCATCAAGTTCGTTGGCAACGATGGCTTAATACATCGAGTGTTTGCAGATAAAAAGCCCTTCAAAGGCAAAGATGTCCATTTTGCAGATGCTCAGATGTATAAAGATAAAAAAGAAAAAATTGAAGAAGAAACAACACCCTTTGCCTAAAATCTCCAGAAAGATAAGGGCAATGCTCCTCAACAATTATCAGAAGAAAACAAACCTTCCAGCAAATCCGAAGAGACCGGTCATTCTCCATCTTTGTTTCTCTCAAATCTTCAAAGCCTTTGGTAATCACCACCAAAGCAAAGAAAACAAAACAAAAGGCTGGGGGCCAATTTGTTGTCTCCTTTGTGTCTATCATGCATGAAACAGATTCGGATTCAGAGACAAAAGACGACACATCATCAAGCCAAGCTTATACTCAACAAGTTCAGCCTGCTCTCACTCCATTGGAGACACCTGTTGATGTAGAAGATCCTACGTCTGCTTTCCTCATCGATCCAGCAAACACGGCAGAAGAAAAAGGCAATTTTCTTCCATAGATCGGAAACTTCTTCATCAAATTCTTCGCTTGAACCGTTCCAAAATGAAGGCATGCCTCAACTATTCCTCTATAGTCAAAAGGCACAAGCTATCATGAAGAAAATGGGCTATGGTGCTCGAAATCCAATCGGTTTGGGAGGTGGTCGTCGTATTCTCACACCATTGGAACCCACCCTGACCAAAAGTCAACTGGAGGATTGGAAACTGTATCGTCATATATACAAGTCTTCATACGGGTTGGGGTATGATTCCGACACTCCCATGAGACAGTTGACATAAAGGCTGCAAAGTCGTTTTGCCGACCAAGCCTCAACATTTTGTGTCCATGAAGACATTAATCTTCCTAGATATCTCTTTGAGGAGTCACTCGTCAAGGATCCAGGTCGCTCCTCCAATTGGTATGATTTCTCTGACGATGAAGAAGAATTTTTCGATGACACTGACGAGCGATTTTCTGACCCAGAAGAACCATCGTCTCTAAAAGTACCCTACTTTGACTCAGTTTCAACAAGTGATTGTGGTCATCTCATTGCAAGTCTTGAGAAAAAAGTATCCACAAGGCGCACCTATTTCCAACAATTGGTACTCCTTGAGTTTGGAGACATTCCAGGCTCTTTATACACCTTAGGATTTTCTTAAGGTTTCAAATGAATCTTTGTGTGATGGTTTCTTTCTCAAACGGACTCCATACATATCTCTGGTTGAACGGTCCCCATCATTCTCTAAAAGGGTGCACAAATGATTGGGACAGAATCCTCTTCATTTCTCTTCATTTCAGAATTTCTGTAGAATTTCGGTCAGCTGGCGGTCAGCTGGTGGTTCGCCACCGATGGGTTCAGCGGCTAGCCGCTGGCTAACCGCGTGGCTGACCACAGATTTTTGGGAAGAAATCATGCTCTCTGGAAAAGTAACCGTGACAGCACGGTTAGCTGGCGGTTAGCCGCTGTCTAACCGTGAGGCCGACTGCAGGTTCTGGGCGAAGATGTGCTCTTTGGAAAGCTGACCGCAATGGTTCGGTGATGTGGCGGTTAGTCGCCGGTCACCAGACGGCTAGCCGACAGGTGACCGCTGGCTAGCAGTCAGGTGCGGAAATACCCCACTGTATCCATATTTTGAGCCTATTTCTCCTTCAAACCATTTCCCTTCATTAACATTCATTTTCCTGCAATAAAATGAGCTAAAAATACTCCTCCAAATCATCATTCAACACTTCTCCAATACTCATATAAGTATTCATCCAATTAACCCTTCTTCATCCCATTCAACCATAAGAGAGAGAGAGAGAGAAACCATAATCATAAGGGTTCATTTATTACAACCATAAATGCAATGTTTCAAGAGTTAAACAAGCTAACAAGACTCATACATGCAATTATTTCAAAAGTCAATGCAAGTCAATAAATATGAGTACAAATGACAAAACCAATCACATTCTTCTTAAAAACATCAAATGTTTAAACTTATCATTTCATCCGCTTGCCTTGGGTCTCTAAGCAAGCAAAAAGATCTCTAATCACTCTTCCAAGCTAAGATCAACAATCTCTACAAAAACCCCGAAAAAAATACACCTTAAAATGGTCAAACAATGAAATAGAAAGAGAAAGCTTCCAATAATGGAGGTGAAGCTCCTCTAGAGTCATAAGAACACAAATCTAGAAGATGGGAATGATCGCTTACTTGATAGGTCCTCTAATGGCAAGATTTAACTCAAAGAAGATCTTGGAGATGGAGGTTTTCTTCAAAAATGGTGTCAATGCATGAAGAGCCTTGAAGGAGAGGAAGAGGATGGTGACATCCATTCTTCAATTTGTGCGAGGTTTGGTGGAGATTTTGTGATGGAAAGCAAGAAGGGGAAGAGAGGCAAGAAAACCCTAGACATGAGTTTCTTTTGGGCTGGAAAAAGGGAAAGGAAGAAGATGGGTTCTTTTTATAAGCAAATACAAGTGAGCTCCACCACTAGAAACTTTGTGGGGTCAATATTATGGTTTTCGGGGCTTCAAAATATTTCGATGAAGAAGGAAGAAATGATTGTCAAAATTTTTTAGTTTCTAAAAAGTATATGTTTCGCGGGTTTCGGGAATATCAAATATTGGGTATAGATTTAGTGTAAAAGGACTGTTTTGCCCTTGAAGCTAGGAAAGTCGGGTTTCGGGACAGGAATGGGATCAACATGAAAGTTGAAGAGATCGATGAGATTAGTAAAACGAGATAAAAACACCAATCTTAAAAATCTAAAACAATCCCTCAAGTAAACACAAAGTCATAAAAGGAACCCCCAAAGGGCTCCACTAAACACAAAGGCACTCAAAATTCCCCAAAGCTATAACAAAGCTATTCTAGACCCAACTAAAATAAAATCCACTAAACACACTTAGAGCTAACACACAACTTAATTAACAATAATCGAGGTCACTCGGGTCTGGGTCTTACATCAGGACTCCAAGAAGGGTATTACACCTTTCAGGCATGGAGTGCACCTTTCCAAGGACCAGTGTCCCAAGACACCTGAGGAAAAGGAGCAGATGAGGTTGATACCATACACTTCGGCTGTTGGTAACCTCATGTATGCTCTGCTATGTACTAGACTGAATATCTGTCATGCAGTGGGCCTAGTCAGTAGATATCAGTCTAATCCAGGACCTGAACATTGGACTGCTATAAAATGTATCCTCAAATATTTGAGAAGGACTAGAGATTACATGTTGATTTATAGCAGTGATGAGCTCTTTCTAGTCGGATGCATAGATTCTGACTTCATGTCAGATAAGGATTTCAGGAAATCCACTTCTAGTTATGTATTTATGCTTGGTGGCAGAGCAATCAGCTGGAGGAGTATAAAACAGGAATGTACCGCTGATTCCACCTCGGAGGCTGAATATGTAGCGGCTTGTGAAGTAGCTAAGGAAGCAGTATGGCTCAAAAGATTCCTTATGGAACTTGGGGTGGTACCTTTGGCACGACAGCCGCTCACAGTTTACTGTGACAGCAGCGGGGCAGTCGCTCAGTCCAAAGAGCCTAGAAGCCATAAAAGCCAAAAACATGTACAGAAGAAGTATCATTTAGTCAGAGAGGTTGTGTAGAGAGGTGATATTGCTATTACCAAGATAGGCTCTGCAGACAATCTGGCAGATCCCTTTACTAAGCCTTTGACTACTAAAGTCTTTGAGCAGCATGTAGACGGGATGGGCATAAGATGCAACCCTGACTGGCATTGAGCCCAAGTGGGAGATTGTTGGATTGTATGGACACAATCCATCAGATGATGTAATAAATTCATTAATTTCTTTATTTATCAATAAAATCATGCTTTCTTTTCATGAGATGAATGGTGTTTTTATCACTTAATGCACATGTCCAATATATATGCATGATGGTTCTTGAGTTGAACCGGGTCCCATTAGCATATTAGATGTGATATATGTGTATGGATGAGATCCACACACGGGAGACATGTGTCACAAATCTTATACTTAAAATATCTTCACAACCAGTGATGAGACTAAGCATCTCATCTGATAAGGTTACAACACTTTGATCACTATGAGATAGTGTGATTTGTCTCAATCATCAGAATGTAAGATTTTGGATCACGGTGCTAATACATTAGATGTATTGAAGGACAATGAGTAGCACCTTATGAAATACTGTCTCGATTTTAAGGTTTGCTCTCATAATTCCCTAGCAATAGGCTCTCAATCTTGAGACATTGATGAACTCAAGTCTCTATCTATTCATTTGCTTTGAGTCACCAATGGGTGAGGCTAACTGTAGGTCAACACCTCGGTGTCTTAGGTACGTGGTAGTAGGTCTGTGGAAATATTCAATGGTCAAGATGGAATCTATCTATATTATCCCCTTGTGCCAATTAATGGATTTGTCATTAGTAAGTGCGCACCCATCTCTATTAAGAGTTAATTGGATGGTACTGATGATCACTGTGATTAGTTGGGTCTCAAGGATAATAAGATGTGGATTTAAACTGGTGGGACAGTTTTAGTCCAATTAGTCCATGGATATTGATAGAGGGGCCTACTTGTGGTAATCGGGAAGTTTAGGGTCTACATTGTAATCTATTTCCAAGACTGGAGTGCAATTGCATTTATATAGTGGTGTTATTTGCAATTAATTGTCGGCTTGGATTACACATGAGATGTGGGGTCGCGGTGTCCCTGTTGAAGCCAGTTTTTTATGGAATCCCTAGTGGTCCCCACGCTAGCCCAAGTTATTGGAGAGATACTAATCCTACTTGAACTCTAAAAGGAAGGAATTAGAAAGCTACTATTTCTATTTGAAGTAAGACTTCTAATAGTGGTAATAGTAGGGTTACTAATTTGTGTGGAAGTAATACTTCTATTTCAATTAGTAAAAGAGGAGGGAAAGAGGTTGCTAAAGCTATAAAAGGGAAGCAAGGGTGCTGGGACGTCCACTCTTGGATTTCACGCCTAGCCCCTCTTTTGTGCAAGAGTTGCACATCTCTCTAGCTCTTCTAGTTCTCTTCTAGTTCCTTGAGTTTCTTGAAGGGTATTCTCTTGAAGTTTTCACCAGTCTTCTTGATAAAAGAGATCTGATATGGGTCATAGCGTGGAAGACTAAGAGGTCTTGGAGATCCTAAGTTGCTTACAAAGAAAGAGTTTATTCAACTAGCAAGTCTTCTTCTCCATTAGAGCACAACCAGGCTCCAAAGGTATAATCTGCTCCTCTATTAGTTGTGGATTATTTTGTTGCTTGGTTGTCAAACCCCAACCCGGGATTAACCCAATAGTGTTTGCTTAGTGTGTGCTTAGTCTTGATTGGGTTTAGTTATTGTGGGTTAGAATGTGATTAGTTTTAGTCATGGTTATAGCTTTGGGGAGTTCGAGAACGTTTAGTGTTTACTAGGCTCACTCAGGAAGGCCTGGGTGTACGTGCAAGCGTGGGAAGATTGTGTTTGGTTGTGTGTTAATCGTGATTTTCATTTCATTTGATTGGTCTTATGATTATGTGCAACTTTCGTGTTTAGCCCTTTTGTGTTTGAAGCCCAGAAACTCAAGTTTTGGCCAAAAAGGGTAAAATAGCCTTTTCACACTCAAATCTGGACACAATTTTCGAGATCCCAAAACCATGTCAAAAATATACTTTTTGGAAACTAGATATTTCAAGGATCGTTTTATCCTTCTTCGTCAACTTCATTTGAGGCCCACAAGACCATGTTTTGACTCATGCAAGATTGGCACTAAAGGGGACCCACCTGTCTAGCACTTAAGCCCTTTTCCCCTCTTTCTCTCCTCATTCCTTCTTGACCTAGGGCTGAAAACCCTCTTTTTCCCCTCTTCTTCTTGTAAGACCCCGACCCGAGTGATCCCGATTAGTGCTTAGTTAGTTGCGTTTTAGTCTTGATTTGTCTTATGGTTTTGGTTTAGTGGTCTAGAATAGCATTTGGAATAGCTTTGGGGATTTTGAGTGCCTTGGTATTAGTGGGGCCCTTTGGGGGTTCCCTTGTTTATGGCTTTTTGTGTGCTTGAGATTTTATATTGGTTTTCGTGATTTGTATTTCATCCCGATTTACTTGTTTTATTATTGCCTTCAACTTTCATGTTGATCCCGTTCCCGTCCGAAACTCCGAAACATGACTTTTCTAGCTCCAAGGGCAAAACAGTACTTTTACTCTAAATCTGTACCAAATTAGTGTTAATCCCGAAACCCGCGAAACATAAACATTTTAGAAACTAGATATTTTGACGATCATTTCTTCCTTCTTCGTCGATTTCATCCGGAACCCCGAAAATCACTATTTCAGCCTTTCTAAGTTCTTGATGGTGGAGCCCACTTGTATGGCTTATAAAAGAGAACCCTCCTCCTTCATTTCCTCTTTTTCCAGCAACTCTAACTGAACCTAGGGTTTATTTGCACCTTCTCTTCTTCTTCTTGCTTCTCCATCATCAAGCACCTCCCAAGCTTGCACCATCATCTCAAGAGATTCCATAATCTTCTTCTCCATTGCAAGGGCTCTCCATAGACACCATTTTGAAGGAAATCCCACCACTCCAAGACTCTCTTCTAGCTTGCATTGCTTCCTTGGAACACCATTTGGTAAGCTCTCTTCCTAATCTCCTAGATTAGTATTCTTCTAGCCTTAGAGAAGCTACATTTTCTATATTGGAAGCTCTCTCTTCTTCTTCATTGTTTTGACCCATTTTAGGGTTTGTTTTAGGGATTTTTGGTAGAGCTTGTTTCCTTGACTTGCAAGAGTGCTAGGAGCTATTTTTCAGTGATTTGGGACTTGAGGCAAGTGAATGTTTTGACATTTTTACTTTTGAAAGAGTTTTGGTTAAAATGCACTTATGGTTTTACCTAAGGTTTTGATGCATTAATGACTTGTTTAGGTTGGAAATAAATGATCATATTCATGCTTGAAAGCTTGTTTTTAATCACATATGATATTGCTAATCAGGTGTGGAAACAATGTAGAAAAAGTTGGAAAAAGAGAATGAACCCCTGCACTGCTGTAACAGAACATGGGTTCTGTTACGCAGTGTACGCGGTCGACCGGCCAATGGCGCGGTCGACCGGCGACACTGGAACAGGCCCCCTGCAGGGCAGCCTGCAGAACTGCGGGAGTCTCAGCTATTCTGAGCACGCGGTCGACCGGCCTAGGGCGCGGTCGACCGGCGAAACAGAGGTCAGGCTCTCTGGAGCCTGACCAAAACACTGTTCCTGCATTTTCAGTTACAACTCCCGGTCGACCTGGCCCATGGCCGGTCGACCGAGCCACTGTGTACGCGGTCGACCGGCCATGGGCCAGGTCGACCGGCCCAACTGGAACCCTGCAGAAAACTGTCTTTTCCCCTATGATTAAATGGACTTTAGATGGAACTTAGGGACCCTTTTGTGGGCCCATTGGACTTCTTTTGAGGATGGTTGAACCGTCATCTCCTCACGGTTAATCCGGTCGTATCGGTGCTTAACCTAGTTCAATCTTGAACGGAACGGAACGACGGGATATCCTTTCTTTTATCTAAATGCGAAATTGGGCTGTTTGGGTATCGCGAATCCGTTTTCCCTTCGACGAATGAGTAGGTTGTAAGGTACTACTAGATTAACATTGTGCTTAGGATCCCATCCCTCTTAGGTTTTGTTTAATTAAAATACGATTAGGGTTTGAATCCCTAAGGTGCATAAAGAGCCCGGAATGTCTCTAAACTCAAGGAGTACCAAGTGATCATCACAATAGACATACGGGGTCTTTATTCACTTGATTTATATCGAATCCCGATACTTGTCCCGTATTTCAAGAAATGTGATTTATCATTCCCGAAAACACCGAAATTGGAACTAGAGCTTTTGCTAGCCCCGACATGCACTTCCCGTTTGAAAATGAAATTAGTGCTGTTAAGCACCCCGTCCCGCCCGTTTATTAAAGTGCATTAAACATGATTTGTACATGACTTGTTTTACATGATTTGACCTATGAGTTGGCACCACTAAGCTTGGCTTTCCTTGCCGGTTTGATCGACCGACTTGGAGACCCCTTCCCGTCCCGCCAGCTGCAGTCTTGGATCCCGCTACCCGGTTATTACCGTGGTCTTGTCCCGATACCCGGTTCGCTACCGTGGTCCCGTCCCGTATTGTATTATATATGTATATGTTACTTATGTTGCATCTCCTCACTTCGGTGACTGAAACAACATCCCGATATACTCTTGTCACTTCGGTGATAGAGGATTTAGCTATGTGTGGTTGCCATCTTGTCTGTTTTCCCGTTTCCTTGGTTACCTTACATGTTTTATCTTGCATATGTATTTGGATAAATGTTTATCTTGTTTTATGAAACTAATGCTTTGACAGGTTTAAATGATTTTCAAGGTATTTTCTATATTGCTATGTCTTTTCATTCGTTTGCCAAACCGTCGTGTTTGACACTTGACTTTGGTACTCAGGTCCCGTTGTTGGTCTCCCCGAGGAGGAGCTCGAGGTTGCGGTTGGCGAACCGCAACGACTAGTTGAGTGGCACGCCGATGATGTCATCTAGACGTTCGGGTGCTTGAGTTGCGTAACACCTTTTGGGTTGTAACTAACCATTCTTTTGGGAAACTTGATACTGTATTCATTGGCCTTTGTTGGCCTCTATTTTTGGGAACAATGTAATTAAACTACCTTGTTGTAAACCTTAACTTTATTTTGGGGTTATAGCTTTAATGATCATTGCTCATTTTGATACTAGTATGAAACATGCTTTAAATCTTATAACTTGGACATGAATGTATGAAATATAGATTTGCTACACGCTTCCGCACATAAAAGAAATATTCATGTCGATGTGTTATCCTCACCGCGGACACCTGTGGGAAATCGCGTGTACGAGTGGCATCCTTCTTGATGGACTCGTATACGTTTTGTTGGTTTGGTTTCAATAAATTGGAACAATCATACGTTATAACAACATCACATTAGCAGTCCCGACCCCGGATTAGGCCCGCCCTATTGTGGGGACCCGGTCCGGGGTCGCGACACTTCTCTTCATGAATGCAAGAACTATGAGTCTCCAAATGAAATTCTAAAACCACCATCTTCTTCCTCTCAAGACAAGCTTTCCATTGATACCATTTTCTTGAAGTTTCTTTGTGGGAAAGATCTCCATTTTCTTCTTCATTTCTTGTTTGGGCACCTCTAGGTAAGATCTTCAACCCATCTCTTCAATGGAGTTTCTTCTATTCACAAAGATCATGTTTTTTCTAACTTGTAGCACCTATTTCAAAATGGGTTGCTTGGTTGTATTTTTGGGTGAGTTTTTGAATGGATTTCATGGGATTTTGTAGTTCTTGGCTTGGCTTTTGGTTAGGAGTGCTTGAAGAAGAATCTTGTTTCATTTGACTAAGGCAAGTAATCTATTTAGGTTGTTTAGGCATGTGGATCTATGGATTTGTTATTTGGTTTTAATGCTTTGTTTTACTAGGGTTTCAAGTTGTGATCTTATTTTTGAGAATGCAAGCATGCCTAATAGCTTTCCAAACTTTCAGATTTCATATCTTCTAATCAAGTCTTGCTTTTGTTGAAGTGTGGATTTGTTTTGATAAGAAAGGGTTTCAAGGATTATGAAATGGGTTTCCATGTTAATGACTTGTTTAAGTATGAAATATATGCCCAATGTGAGCCTTGTTAGTATGTTACATATTTTGGTGACCAGGTACAGGAGACCCTCCCTTTGAGGCGGAGTGCGAGGAGGAGGCCATTGGGCCTGCCTTAGCACGTGAGTGGCAACCCGACGACGTCATGTAGACGTTTGGATGGGTCATGTGTTTCGATGGATCACCTCTTGGGTTTTTATATACTTTTGGAATTGTATTGGCCTTTGTTGGCCTCTTATTTTGGGAAGTGTAATAACTTAATATACTTTGTTAACTTTACAACTTGAAGTATTATGGGAATGCCTCGTTATGTTTTCATTCTGATATCATTTTAGTCTTGATGACGTCATGCTTATATTTTGTTATGACTTGTTAAGATGTGATTTGCCACGCGCTTCCGCATACTTGATCATGTGAGTTGGTTGTTCCATGCGTGTTTGTTTTGGAACCCTCACCGCGGGAACCTGTGGGAGGTTTAATCATCTTTCAAATAATCTTAATATCGCACTATCATCTGCCACGGCCTCGGTCCGGGGTCGCGACACTGGGCTTATAAGTCAAACCCCGTATTAACTTAGCATGAGGCCTTTTAAAACCGTGCGGCCCCGGAAACCGTAAGAACTCCGAAGTTAAGCGTGCTCGGGCGGGAGCAGTACTAGGATGGGTGACCTCCTGGGAAGTCCTCGCGCCTGCACGTGGGCCAAAGAGGACAATTTTATGCTGAGTTGAGCGGGGCTGTGACAACTATTTTGTGTAGAAGTAAGACTTCTATTTCAATTAGTACAAGAAAATGAGGTTGCTTAATGCTATAAAAGGAGTAATAAAGGGCTGGGATAGATACCTTCTTGGAAAAACGTCCAGCCCCCTTTTGTGCAATAGTTGCACATACTCCTCTTCTCCTTCTAGTTCTCTTCTAGTTTCCTTTAGAGCTTCTAGTTGTTTTCTTTAGGAGATCCCACCCATCTCCTTTAGAGAAGAGATCTGATACGGGCCATAGCGTGGAAGGCTAAGAGGTCTTGGAGATCTAAAGTTATTTTCTTCTCCATCAAAGTACAACCAGACAACAAAGGTATAATCTGCTTCTCTAATCTTTTGTAGATTATTTTGCATGGTGTTGCTTGCAAATATTGCTGTATATGGTATATGAGTATGAGGGATTGCATCCTGGATATGGTTGATGGCCTTATGGACGTTTGATCCCTGAGTAAAGTGGGTCAAAAGTTTTGAAATCACATCCACGAGGCCCACCTATTTCCAACACCTCGCACACTGCAGGTCGACCGAACAAAGAGTCGTTGGGCTATTTTTTCAAACGGTCAGATTTTTTACCGTTAAGGCCAGGTCGACCGGGGTACGGTGTAGGTCGACCGGGGACACGCCAGAACTCTTTTTTTGAGTATAAAATGAGGTTCATTCCCTTGAAAAAGATGAGGATCAAAGAAGAAAAAAGAGCCTTCCTTGAGGTGTTTGGAGGCAAGAAAAAGGGGAATAAATTAAGAGAGACCAAGGGGTCATTAGTAAAGCTAAAGCTTGGATTAATGAAGTTAAATCTCTAAGTAAGCTTTAGTTTTTGTTAATCATATGTTATATGCTTTGTTTAAATTATTGGTAAATAATTTTTAGCATGATAACTATGATGTGTTGAATCCATTCTTCATTTAATCTTTGATCTAAGTTGGATTGGATTCTTCACCTTGATTTCAAACCAAGTTTGTTTTAAAACTTTATAAAACATGTTTTGTCAAAACCTTTGATTCCTTTTATAACATGTTTCATTTACTTGGTTGAATCTTTTTGTTGTTTTCATTCATTTGAACCTTAGTTAAACTTTTGTTTTTGAAAACAACATTGCACATGCATCACATGTTTCGAGATAATTAATTTCATACAACTTATGAGCTTTTGATTTTTATATCATCAGCAAGTTAGTATTTATACATGTGATTTGCATTTCACTTCAATCAAATCTTTGTGTGGTTTAAACTTTAAAATGCATTGAGCATACATTAATTGAGCCTTCATTTTAACTTGATTGAAGTTATCACATACACACATCATGAACATACACCTTTGCATTCATATAGTGTTTGTGTGAGTTAGATTTTCAATTTCATATCCGCCTAATTAAGAGGCATTGTAATTGAGTTTTAATTGTAATCGCTTAGAGTGTTTTGTGAAGACACTACCTTGAGAGAAAATCTCTTTATTGTAAAGGTTATTGCTTAGCCTAGAAAAGCATCTTGTATAGGTTGTTGTTAAGCCTAGAAAAACAACATTGTTAGTTTATTGCTTAGCCTTGGAAAGCATATTGTAGAGGTTATTGCTTAGCCTTTTTCAATAGCATAAATAGTGGAAATCCGGTGAGTTGTTGGATCACAAGCCGGTAGTGGATGTAGGCATTGAGGCCGAACCACTATAAATCCTTGTGTAGTGGTGTTTGCTTTGTGGTGATTGTTTTGTTTAAGCTTCCGCATATTGTTTGTTAATCATCACATGTGACTAGTTAATTGTTAAGAAGTTAAAATTGGCCTTAATTAGTCATAAAGTGTAGATCACCCTATTCACCCCCCATCTAGGGTAAGGATCCATGGACTTTCAATTAATGCACATTTATTTCAAATCAATACAAATCAATAGTAGTAGGAAATCATCAATGCATTTTATCAAAATCATTAAAGGTTTAAAATAACCATTCATCCACTTGCCTCTAGTCCAAGCTAAGCAAAACCAGTACCTAATCACTTCTCCAAGCTCAAAATCACAATCTCTACAAAAACCCCCAAAACAAACTCTAAAATGGGTCAAACAAAGAAATAGGAAGAGAGAGCTTCCAATAATGGAGATGGAACTCCTCTAAGATCAAAAGAACTCAATTCTAAGAGATTAGGAAGAAAGCTTACTTGGAAGGTTCTCTAATGACAAGATTTAGCTCAAAACAAGTCTTGGAGATGGTGGTTTTCTTCAACAATGGTATCAATGGAGAGCCTTGAAGGAGAGGAAGAGAATGGTGATCTCCATTATGATGTTGGTACAAGCTTGGTGAGAGTTTGAGATGAAGAGAACAAGAAGAAGAAGAACAATGAAAAAGAAAACCCTAGGTAAGAAAGTTGCTGGAAAAAGGAAGAAGGAAGAAAGGTGGAAGAAGGAAGAAAGGTGGGTGCTTATATAGAAGGGGAGAGTGGGCTCCACCCCTTAGGAAACTTGAAAGGCTAAAATAGTAGTTCTCGGGATCTCAGATGAAGTCGACGAAGAAGGAAGAAATGATCGTCGAAATTTCTAGTTTCCAAAAAGTATATGTTTCATGGGTTTCAGGAATATCAAATATTTGGTCCAGATTTAGTGTAAAAAGACTGTTTTGCCCTCAAAGCAATGGAAATTGGGTTTTGGGATTCGGGACGGGGACGGGATCAACATGAAAGTTGTAGAGATCGATGAGATTGATAAAACGGGATAAAAACACAAATCCAAAGAATCTCAATAAATCTCCCAAGTACGTGCAAAGTCATAAAAATGGAACCCCCAAAGGGCCCCACTAATCACAAAGGCACTCAAAATTCCCCAAAGCTATAACAAAGCTATTCTAAACCCAAACTAAACCAAAACACACTAAGCACTAACACACGACTTAAACAACACTAATCAAGGTCACTCGGGTCGGGATCTTACACAACACAAGCAACTAAACCTAGGACTCCTTGCTTTTTTTTCTTCCTCTTGCTCTCCTTCCCTTAATCTCCACCAAACCTTGCACAAATTGAGAAATAGAGATCACCATTCTCTTCCTCTCCTTGAAGTGTCAAACCCCAACCCAGGATTAACCCAATAGTGTTTGCTTAGTGTGTGCTTAGTCTTGATTGGGTTTAGTTATCGTGGGTTAGAATGTGATTAGTTTTAGTCATGGTTTTAGCTTTGGGGAGTTCGAGAACGTTTAGTGTTTACTAGGCTCACTCAGGAAGGCCTGGGTGTACGTGTAAGCGTGGGAAGATTGTGTTTGGTTTGGTGTTAATTGTGATTTTTATCTCATTTGATTGGTTTTATGATTATGTGCAATTTTCGTGTTTAGCCCATTCGTGTTTGAAGCCCAGAAACTCAAGTTTTGGCCAAAAATGGTAAAATAGCCTTTTCACACTCAAATCTGGACACGATTTTCGAGATCCCAAAACCATGTCAAAAATATACTTTTTGGAAACTAGATATTTCAAGGATCGTTTTATCCTTCTTCGTCAACTTCATTTGAGGCCCACAAGACCATGTTTTGACTCATGCAAGATTTGCACCTAAGGGGCCCACTTGCAAGCACTTAAGTCCTTTCCCTTCTTCCTTTCCCCATTCCACAACAAAATCTCTGCACTTTCCCTTGACCTAGGGCTGAAAACCATCTTTTTCTCCTCTTCTTCTCTTCATGAATGCAAGAGTTATAAGTCTCCAAATGAAATTCTAAAACCACCATCTTCTTCCTCTCAAGACAAGCTTTCCATCTATACCATTTTCTTGAAGTTTCCTTGTGAGAAAGATCTCCATTTTCTTCTTCATTTCTTGTTTGGGCACCTCTAGGTAAGAGCTTCAACCCATCTCTTTAATGGAGTTTCTTCTATTCCTAAAGATCATGTTTTTCTAACTTGTAGCACCTATTTTGAAATGGGTTGTTTGGTTGTGTTTTTGGGTGAGTTTTTGAATGGATTTCATGGGTCTTTTGTAGTTCTTGGCTTGGATATTTGATTAGGAGTGCTTGAAGAAGAATCTTGTTTTCTTTGACTAAGGCAAGTGATCTATTTAAGTTGTTGTGCATGTGTGTTCATGGATTTGTTATTTGATACAAATGTCTTGCTTATTTAGGTTTTCATGTTGTATCCTTACATTGGAAAATGCAAGCATGTTTAATAGCTTTCCAAACTTTCAGATTTCATATCTTTTAACCAAGTCTTGCTTTTGTTGAAGTTTGGATTTGTTTTGATAAGAAAGGGTTTCAAGGGTTTTGAAATGGGTTGCTAGGTTAATGACTTTGTTAAGTATGAAATGAATGCCCCAATGTGAGCCTTGTGATGGACCCGATTCTTCCCTCTCTCCCGCTGCCTCCGCCCCGGGTCTTTCGTGGTCTTTGCAGCAGAGTTGCAGGGCTTCTGGATTTTTTGTCTTCTTCGTGGGGAGAGCGAGAGCTAGATCCGGGCTTCTTTCCCTTTGGAATGCCCTCCTATTTATAGGCCTTTAGTAGCCATTTAAGAGGGTTTATGAGCATTGAATGCATTAATGCTCATAATGGGAGGAGTTACAAGTTTTTAAATTACTTGTTTTGTAACTCCTTTTTCCTTGAATTTGATTGGCCGATGGAGAATAATGAGCCTTTAATTGCCTTCAATCCCCATCATGGGAGGAGTTTCATGGCTTTAATGCCATAAATCCTCTGACTTGTAACTCCCATTTGCTTGCTTTTGATTGGGCCGTCCAAAACAATGAGTTAATGACCGCATTAACTTGTCATAAAACGGGTCATTTAACCTCATTAATTGGTCGCCAAGTCGCTTGAAGAGTCGCGGACCGCGCCGCGTCTTTTGGAATTCTTCTTGCGATGATCGCCGGTGGATCCACATGCTGTTTGATGTCGGATGGCGATGCAATTTCAGATATTGATTAATGTCAACGTGCCGGCAACATCTGTCCTGTCGATTTCACGATCGGGCGGGCAGAAAGTGTGCTTTCTTTGTCGGCCGGTTGGCGATTTCGAGGCATCTAATGATCATCCAATGATTTCGGCGGCGAATCCGTGATGTTGACGAAGATCGACGGATTTCATGCACGAAAAATCAGATTTTGGAAAAACCACAGGGGCCAATCAACTCGAAACGCGAAAAGGACCCGAAAAAAGGTCTTCCGGCGATTTTTTGGGTCGCCGGAATTCCATGGTCGCCGGCGACCATGGGCTTTGGGCCCATTGAATGGTCGTCGTTCGGTCGCCTTTTCTTCGCCGTTTTCCGATCTTTTTTCATTCTTTTTTCTTCTGATTTTTTCCTGACATTTCCCCTCATTTATTGGCCTGATTCTCTTGAAGAAAACCCGACGAGAAGCCACCCAAATCGGAGCACAAAGTTTCCTATTTTTCTGGAAAGCTGAAGACTTTGTTGTGCGGTTTCGCCGATTTTTTGTCAAGCATTGAAACTAGGCCAAACGGTGTCGGAATGACCTGAAATTTGACGTGGAGCTTCTTGAGCAGTAGATAGGACCAACCATAGGCTTTGGTTTGAGTTTTGAAGCCGTTCGGGGTCCCGCAAATGCTTGCCTTAATTTCACCATGAGAGAAATGCCGAGCTTTGACTTTTGGTCAACCGACGTCCGATTGACCTGAAATTTGACAGGGAGCCTCCTGAGTGGTAAGTAAGACCAACCATGGGCTTTGGTTTGAGTTTTGAAGCCTTTTGGGGTCCCGCAAACGCTCGCCTTGATTTCACCTCGAGAAAAATGCCGAGCTTTGAAACTAGGCCAAACGATGTCCGTTTGACCTAAAACTTGACAGGGGACCTATTGGAGTCATTTTGAGATGATCCATTAGCTCCAATTTGGATGCCATGATTCCGGGGTGCTCCGCTGCCGGTAGGCCTGTTTTTGCTTCCCGAGAGTTGATGAAGGGTCAAACGTCGTCCGTTTAACTTGAAATTTGGCATGGGGCCTTTTGGAGGTATTCTGAGACCATCCGTAGGCTCTGATCGAAGTTTTGAAGTCTTCGACACTGTCGCTGCCGGGAGCTCCTGCCTGGCTGTCGGAGGAGTGAAGTTAGGCCAAATGATGTCGAAATGGCCCGAAACTTCATGTGTACCCTTCTTTTGGCTGCTTTGAAGGATCTTGTAGTTTTTGTTTGATTCTTACAAGATCTGGTGCTTGAAGTGGCGCTTTCCTATTTATGGCAGGATGTGGCTCCATGTAGCTTTTGGTATTGAATGGACATAGTAACATTTTTTGTGTCAACAAATGCCCCCTCGAGTTACAACGACGAGGTGTGCAGCTTTAGCAGTCGGTGTGCCTCGAAGAGAATTTGAAGGAGATCTTCTTGCTTGACCAAGAGTCTTGAGCGTTTTTCTTTTGATGGAGTTGCTTTTTGAGCTTCCAAGGGATTTCGCGGTAATGAGAGGGGTCATGTACCGTCTCAAGGCAAGGATTTTGAAATGACATTTGGATATGGGTTTTTGATTTCGGGTTTTCCCTTTTAACCTTGTGAACCTAAAGGCTTTATGTGGTACTTTAGGCGGTTAAGAAGGGTTTTTGGTTTTTTGACCTTGTGACCTAACAGGCTGTATGTGGTGAGTTAGGGGGTCGGGATTTTGGTTTTTGTTTTTGGCCTTGTGACCTAACAAGCTGTATGTGGCAAGTTAGGGGACCATGGTTTGGCTTTTGGTCACTCTTTGGGACAATTTTTGGGTCATTGGAGTGGTCTAGTTTTTTGTGGAATGTCAATTTCAAGATTGTGGCTTGATTTGGTGCATGGGGTTGGATGGTTTGGGTTTCTTTTGGAAGCTTATGAAGCTCGAAATTTTTTGTATGGTCCAATCAACTCAAGAGAGGCATGGAACCATTTTTGTATGCTCTTGGTAAGAGAAATTTTGACTAAAAGCCACTTTTAGTGCCTAGGTGGTCAAACCTGGCTCATATGGGCTAACCCATGGGACCTTAAGCTTTTAAAAATGGCTTAGATCTCATGTGGTGTCATTTTGTAAAGAATATCTAAAAATATCCCTTTTGTGTAGAGAATATCTAAAAATATCCTTACTTGGAGAGAATCTCTCAAGTTTCCTTGATTTTGGGAGAGATTTTCTCAAAGTATCTTTCTTTGGGAGAAAGTTC